>WYDI02032081.1:0-17897 GCA_009867235.2 Psittacus erithacus
GAAGGACAGGTTGTGGGGGGAAAACAAGCAGGCTACATGCTTTGTCTAATTTACAACTAAGCTTAAACCACAACAACCATGTGCACTTTTCTAGTAGCTCCTGCTGTGCTGAGTGAGGCAGGGAGGGGAGGCCAAGCCAGGGGCTGCTGCTGAATGTTTGCAGGCAGCATCTCGGCTCTGCCCGTGCCCAAGGATGCTGCTTTCCTCACTGTGACCAGCTTCAAAACCTGATATCTAGAAACTTTTATTACACAGGTGCTGCCTTGCTTTCCAGCTGCTTCTGCCTTCACACCGGGCTGAAGCCTGCTGAGAGCTACTTTTGACTCACCCAGGGTTTTGGAGGCGATTAGCTTTGGAGCTGGTCAGTTTTGGAGCCAGTTTATCATCCTGCACAGGTGGAAGACATCATCAAAAATTTTTTAATCAGCTTTGAAAGTGGGTGTAGTTGATCCAGGAACAAAAAGCATTCACCAACTGCTAAATCCAATCAACCGTGGGTGACTGATTACTTTTAGCTTGCTTAATTGATTGACTGTGGCATTTCTGCGCAGGAGCTATTCTGAAACCCAAGGAAGTCCACATAACTGTTTCAATTCTGGGACTAACTTGTAAGTTATGTGTTAAACCTGTGTTTGAATTCAACAGTATTGAGAATTATAAGCAAAATATACAGATGGGTGTGCAAGAGCTGTGCTGGATTAGAGTGGGTGGTTTTTTTCTCTTGCTTAGTAACAAGTTAAATGGTAGGAGGAATAAGTTGATGCATGCTTTGAAAAGAGTTTGAGGAGTTTTTACCAGTAACAAGTTCCTGTAATATTGCCTGGTAGCATCCAGCTAGTGGAGGTTTCAAAAAGAGTCTCCTTTCACCCCAACAAGGTAGTGCAAAATCTATTTGCATCTTCATGTGTATGAAATTGCCTTGTATATACACGTGTACATGAAAACAGCTTTGTTCTTGCTGTCTGTTGTGGTGCAATGCGGAGCATCTCACCTCCAATCTACCTGTGTCCCTGGCAGAATGACTGCTGAAGACAACTGCTGAAGTTACGCTTGGCGTTGCACTGACATGCCAAGGGTGCCACCGTGCAACAGCTTGCTCTGGAGTATATGGCCATAAGCTCACTGTGTGCATGGGCTTACCTGTCCCAGGACCACCCGTAGGAGACAACTGAGATAGGCTTTGTAATACCCATGTCAGTTTTTACTGCTGTTTTTACTTCACTGGCAACTGCTTTTACTTGCACAACTGAAAATGAACTTGTCAAGTGCCAAGTACAATTTCCACAGCAAGGCTGCTGCCAGTGTGTGTTCTAGGGCCAGTTATTAATGTCATTATTGTTTATTTTCAACACAGTAAGACAACTCCAACTGGCAGCGAATGTGCATAATAAACACGAATGCTTTTGGTGTGATATACAGAAACATGTCAAAAGGTGACTCAGATCCAAACAAAGGTACAAGCCCTCATTCAGCAGGACTCACTCATCACTCTCAACTTTCAGGCATGTCTGGTGATGGGCTCTCGTGGGATCAATGGAGAACATTTTAATAGATGCTGCTGAACCTGCAGGAATATTTGCCACAAGTGATCAGAGATCTGAGGAGTTGTAAAGTGCAGACTTCTTCCTGGTTCAGCCTCTTTAATGACAGTAAGAAATATCTTGGGAACGTTTTAATTAAAAAACCAAACCAAACAGAACCCTTAACCTCGTTCTTATGAAAGAACATAAGTAACACCAGTCTGTCTCTGAGCTTGACTTGAAGAGCTTGGGTGGGTCTGATGACATTAAAATGATAGGGAGTTAGTTGGTAAAATTCTTTCTCTGGGGCCACTTGTTATCCGTGCATAGGGGTAGTCTGGTTAAGAAGAAAAGACACATACCCTGCTGTCATTGCATCTTTCTGCTACTCTCACTCCAGCTACGTTATTTTTGTTTCAATCTGTGGTAAATGCTAATGGTTGTCTCCATCATGACCTTTGCAATGTGGATAAAACCAGCAGTGGTCAGTGTGCATCTAGCATTTGCCAGCTGCGGAAATTACCCAAGGTATATCCCAGCTGCGAGGCATCTCTTTTAATTGCAAGCCACAACTGCAGTGCTTCCATGCTCTTGACTCCTTAGTTAAGCAGTAGCGCTTGGAAGGTGAGAAGGAGCTCACCAGGAGGCAGTTCCCTGAAGATACAAGGTAATTTTTTCCTCTGTGCTGGGCAGCAGGTCTGGGAGTTGTTACAGTATCAGGATAAACAAATGTTGCCTCTATGTGAATTAAGTGTAGAAGCAGTGAGAACCCTTCTTGACCACAGTGTGCTTGCAGGCTCAGACAGAGTCGGACCTGAGTCGTGTCTGTCTTGGGGTCTCCTGAGGGACAATGTTTCTGGGCTCAGAAGCTGGGAAGCACCAGATCTGATGGCTTTGGCTGGTGATTCAGTGTTGGTTACGTTTTGTATTATAGTAAAACCTTTAGTTGGTCATTTGCTTACTGAAAGGCTGGGGAAAGCAGCAAACAACAAAGTGTTGCTTAAATCAGAAACACCTGCAAAATCATGCTAAGCGCGTGTGTGAATGTATTTTAACTGGAAGCAAGGGCGTATTATTTTTAGGTTATAGTTTTGCAGTTGTTGAAAACTGATATGGTCTCCTCACAAAGTTAATTGCTGTCAAAGAGTGAGGCAGCTGAAATAAGCTTCTGTGAAAAGCTGAATGGGCTTGGTTTGTGTTCCAGAAGCAAATATGGCCAGTTCTAAGCCTGAGATTTGATTTGCATTTGTTAATCAAAGAAACCAGATACAGCATTAGATAAAGCGAGGATGCAGTCTGGACTGTCAGTAGAATCACTAGGTATACTTGGCAGGCTTTACTTGAAATTTTCCTCTCTCAAGAAACCTCCACATTTTCATTTGAAAAATTACATTAACTGATAGCTAATCCGCATAGTGTTATCAGCTGTGCCAGTACTGGGTTGCTTCACCTGTGCTTGAGTCCTCAGTCCCTCTGTGCTCGCTCTTGACACAGACAACCCCAGGTCAAAGTTTGTCTGATACAGTCCTGGTTTTTTATTGTTTTGTTGTTTATTGTTGGGTTGGTTGGGGTTTTTTTAGTTTTGTTTTGAGTTTTTATTTATTGCTGTCTTCCTATGCTTGTCCTAAGTGATTCATATTTACAATTCTCCAGCTCTCATTTATGTCAGTTTTTTCTCTGCTGTCATTAAACCTCCCTCATCCCTCACTCTCAAATTGCCACTGGTGAGGATTTTCCATTTTCCTAAGTCCTGAATGCGCTATGATTTCCTGGCAGCTCTGCTGTCATTACAGGACTGGAGAGGCTCGTGCTTGTCATAGTGACATACATCCAGAAAGCATCACTACGGTATCTAATGCAGATACAAATATAATTCAAGAATAAATGAAAAGCAGCCCTACTTAAATTATGGAGGAAATAAAGACAATGTGCTATAAGGTGCTGGAATGCTTTCTCCCTTTGTTCATAAAGAAAGCAGTTGTTCAACATCATGCACTTTCCTATTTGTGTGCTTTGTGTTCTGAAGATGAATTTGCCCCTTTGTGTCACTGAGAAGCTGTATGTGGTATTGCCAATAGACCCAGAAGTGCCCAGGCAATTCCAAGTGTTCATGTAACCCGAACAGTTTCCTAGCACAGGGCAAGTCACTGGATGATTTCTGTAACACTAAGTCTTATTTTCCTGCTGGAATATAAAGCTTTTGTTCATCGACCCTTGTTCTGATTTTTATTGACTGTTGAGCAAACTTATGCTAATGCTAAGCCCTTTCTGCTTGTATTAAAAAGGGATTTCCATGGACTTACAAGCTTACCTTTTTGAATCAGAATGACATGTAGGTTTATCCCATAATCTTTAATATCTCATTATCAGTGGGAACAGCATATGGAATCTTAAATTGAGCAACTGGGGGTCTTATTTGTGAACAAATTGTGTGCATTGTAAAGTTTGAGCCTGTGCAAGAATCCCATGCTTCTTCCATATGTAACTGCATTAGCTAGCATTAATCCCTGCAGATGAGGTGACTTGCAGTTGAGTATTTACCTAAGGCAGTATTGGTGGGATTGGAGCTGCATTGCTTCATTTGTTTCATCTTGCAGCTTTTTCTTTTCAGCATCAATGTTGCGTTCTGGGGCTTTGGTTTGAAGGGGAACCAGTTAAAGCAGTTGCATTTCAGCTGTGCCCTCATTTGTAGATAATATTCAATACTATAGTGTTGCTCTTTTTGTTTATATATCATTTTGTAATCCAAACTGGATTGTTTTAATGGATTTGCTGAAGAGCACAGCCAAGCATTCAGCTCATGAACTGTCCTCTTTGATTCGTTGCTTATTACAGATTCAGTGTGTGACTGGGCAACCGAGTTGTATGGGATTTTTTTTTTTTATGTTGCCTGAATCAATCAAACTTTCTCAGCGAGAAACTGTAATTTAGAAGAAAAATGCACAAACCTGAAAAACCCTGTTAATATTCTATGGCCCAGATTTCCAAAAGCGCGAAGCAGCCTTAAAGATGGCTTCAGACGTCAGCTGGGGTTTTCTTGGTGGGAAATAATACAGAGTTAGTGCAGTTTGTCTTACAACACTTCTGCTCAGACTAAATTGTAAGTTCAGACTTACATTGTAAACAGGTATAAATCTGTTCAGCCCTGATGAATTAGGAGGTTGTCTGCTTCAGTCTGGGCTCCAGGGTTTGAAAAGCTTGTCTGAGAGTGGGAGGTGGCTGGGGCGGAGCTACAGCCAGGCTAAGAAACAAAAAAGGAAACCAAGAAAGAGGAGGAGAAAAGGAGCAGAGAAAAAACTTGTAACACAAAAATGTGGAAAAAAACATGTTACAAAGTTTGTCAAAGAGGAGAATCTGCTCATTTTTAGAGTTGTCAGAATGAAAAGTGAAGTCACAAATTAACAGTGTTTGTTTTGTTCTGATGAATTAAAATGCATGACTGTATTTACTAATCATCAAAACAAAAGATAATCTAAAAATGAAAAATTTGTTGTGTGTTAAAGAGTTCAGGATGTGGACAGTGGGCCCAAGACATCCCTGGATGTGGCCCAAGATGTGGAGCAGATGTTTGTAATGCATTGCATACGTCCCTCCATGCACATCTGATTTGGGGCTGGCAGTCTGTGCTGTTACTTCTCCAGATTTGTATATTTTAAAAGCCCCAGCTCTTTCCTTGCTGAAAATGAGGAGATTACTTTTTATCTTTGTTTTAATTGGATATGAGTAAAGCAAATTTCTGACAAAGCAAAAAACCAAGCATTTCTCTTGCATTACTTTTCAGAGAACAAATATTTTTAAGGGTTCAGAGGGCTCTGCAAGTCAAGAGTCAGAACTTAGAAACTGAAAAGGTGGGAGATGGAGGGGAAATTGTGGTGAAGGATGGCAGAGTGCTGGCTGGGAAAAACAATAATGGATATTATTGCTTTCTAGGTAGAATGAAAGGGCTGTGTCTTTGGCTGGTGTTAATTGGCCTAACTCCTCTAAAGTTGGGAGAGGATTGATTCACAGCAGCACTAATCCTCACGTTAAATCCCAGCCCCACTGGGAGACTTATCATTGTCTTCAAAAGAAGAAAGATTTTTAGCCTGTGTGTAATTTTATTCAGTCACCCAGTGAATCCCTTAACAGTAAAAGAACTCGGCTCAGCCAGTGCTCCCCTGTGGGAGGGATGGGGTTTGGACTGCCTGATGAACTAAAAGTGTGGAACAAGCTTTCTGGAAATATTGTCAAAAAACTTCTGAACAAGACTTTGTCTACCTTTTGTCATTTATGTTCTGTGACAGATATTATTCAAAACTGCTGAATTGTCAATTTTTTAAATCCATCCCAGGTGGAAACTTTATGTTTTAGCTTGTTTTCCTAAGAAGGGTTTGAGTCTACGTCGAACCTATGGCAATGAATACTGTGTTCTAGCAAAGTCAGGTAGACAACTGAGCTACTGTTAACCAAACACATGATCACCTGCATAAATCTCATTTTTACTGCATGGCATGTACAGGAAGCAAGTGTTGATCCTTGCTTATCACAGGATAAGTTCAAGAAAGCCAGACATTACTGTAAGGTTTGAAACACGCCACTTGATTGGGGGTGATGAGATTTAATGACAGGATTGACAGGAAATACAGTCCTAAACTGGGGTAAATCTCCACCTGATGGAGACAACATGGGATTGGCCTTTAGCTTGTCCCTATGCACACTGATGTGATTTCAGAGCCACCGCAGCCACACAAACCTAAGGGACAGGAAAACAGCAAAACGGCATCAAGCTCCTATTTTTTTGTATCTTTTGTATTTTTTTCAGGGTTTGGAATTGTAACCTGTGTCTACAGAATATTGACACAATCGTACATATCTCACGCATACAGTAAATTTAAGATACTAAATACAATTTCCCTTAGGAATAAACTTGGCTTTGTTGTTCAGGCTCTGAATGAAATAGTTCAAGAAGCATCAAAATCCCACTGTCAACACCATACAGATAAACACAAAGCCAAGACAAATTCGCATTCAATACAGCATACATCTGTACACTAGTATACAGGAAGTAGAGATCGAAAAGTAGTATATACATGGTTCAAAGCTGAGGATATTCATGGTAAGGACCAACTTGCTCGCTCTGAGTCTTTTTTTCTGAAAACATGTGAGGTTTGGGTTGGATTGGGTTGTTGCGGGTTGAGTTTTTTTGGTTTTTGGGTTTTTGTTGTTGTAAAGAAATTACTGGATAAAAACTAGTTCTTTATCATAGAAATGCAGTCTCTTTAGGTACCATTGTCAAAATGTTGAACTTTTGGGGATATCCTGTTCAAAAGCTTATGTAAAATTAGAATATCAGAATTTGGTGGGACTTCACTTTGGGTTTTGCTTCTTGAAAATAAGCCAGCAAAGTAATTGCCATGCCAGAATAGTGGTGTTTCAAGGGCTTTCATAAGGCAAAAGATAATGGAGAATCTGTATCTTTTTGCTTTCTGCATGTTTTCTCTCTTTTTTTGTTTTTCTGTTTTTATTTCTGCCGATGACCTTTCCTCTGAAATTGTTTCTAACCTTCTACTTCATGCAGTTGTGGTCTTTTCGGCTTTATCTTTAGTTTCTGTTTTATTTTCCTTTCTTTCCTGTACTTTATTAACTAAATTTTTATTCCTTTCTTTGTCAGACTGCTGCCAATCCCTATCGTATCTGAGCCCTGTAATATTTCATTCTGTGATTGTTTTCTGTAATTGTATACCTTGTATGCAATTGTATAGAGGCTGCTGGTTTATTTTGTAAGAAATGAACAGTGATCCACAGCCATCATTATCTGAAAGCTTGCTATAGGCTGCATAATATTGGCAGTGCTCTTGTAGAAGCACTGTTAGCAGAGGGGAGGGTAAGGCTTACGTCTCCAGCTGTAGCTTTCTACCTCCAGCCATGTTTGTGGGCAGGGGAAAAATGAGGACTAGGCTCTAGCAGAACAGTAAGACAAATAATTATGGTGGGGAAAACTTGGTTGGGGGTGTGTATAAAGGGCAGCTTTCCTTTTGGTCAGCTGGAAATGAAAGTCTGTTTTCTCTGTCAAGCCACATCCCTTTTCCTTAGAGTTCTTAACTGCTTAGTCTATTCTTAAGCAATTGTTTTCCTGCTTGAATATTAACATAAAAATTAAAAAACAACATTAAAATTATACATTAATTTTCTAAATTTTATTCCTTTATGCATGTGGTCAAATTCACAGCAACCTTAAGTTTGTGAATAGATGGGCTGAGGCCCCAAAACTTTCTCTTACTTGCAAATTTAAATAGGAATTTCATTTAGGAGTTGTTATTGATGGGCAGTTTGGGAGGTTTTGGCTGAGTAACCCAAGTGCCTGAGCATCAGATTAACTTGGTATGGGGAAGCCAAGGTTGAGAAGAGAGCAGTTTCTTGTAGTACCCTGTCCTTTTTATGTCATTCCACAAAACTACCCATCTGCATGGGACTAGCTGCAATCTGGCAAAGAAGCAATTGCACAGAGTCTTTTTTCTTGCTATTTAACATAAATTAGCACCATATCCCTGGCAGTAAACATGGGCAACTGTACAAGTTGCAACCAACAGCAAGACAGCTCAGGCTAGAAATGCAAAGGGCAGAAGCCATTCAATATTGAATTGCCACAGACTTTAATAAGGACAAGCAAAGAGCTGGAGTCAAGAGGCTGTAAACAGGCAAATAGTTGGGCACACAGATACTTCTCATGGCTCTCCTACTTAGCTGGCTCTCAGGAAATGGGTCACCAAATGCTGTGAAGACTGCTGCAGCTATCAATGCTAGTAAATAGCTGCAGCCCATTGAATTTTAGCCAGCTTAAGGGAGTTAGAAATTCCATCACATCAAGCCATGGCTTCCTTTTTGCACTGTACAGGCACTCCATAAATCCACACAGCTTTCTCCCTCTTATCTGAATCGCAGTGCAGTTATTAAACAAATTGTAAGTCTATTTCATATCCTTTTTACTACTTTGAAAACTGCACAATATAAGGCTTAATAAAAGCTGAATGCTCCAAAACTGCTATTAGAACTAAAAATATGACTACATCAAAAGACTTTATAAGGGTAGGATTTTAATGGCTGAATAATACGCTGGAACAGAGCAGTAATTTCTTCTCGAATGCTGGGATGAATTATTTATGCTTTGACAACATTATGTGTCTCTAAAGCAGCTTTTAGTTATTCGCCTATTTGAGGGCACAGCTGATCCTGCTGCCCGCTCTTGTAATTACATTAACCTTTTGACACTACATGACAAGCTTTTCCTGTGAACTACGATCAATAGCCCATAACTGCTACCTATTTAATAGGGCCATGGTTACACTTCAGTTCAGATATAATTAGCTCTTTTTCCCCTTCCTCTTTTAGCAGAGCATGGAAAAAACCCCATGTTGTTTAAATTAAAAGAAAAAAATACATACAACAAAATAAAGGCTGTTAAGGAAAAGAATAAAAGCATTCAGATCACTGAATAGGCAAGTAGTATGTTCCCTGAGTTTCTGCTCAGAAATGTGCAGCCCTTTCATTAATCCATATCTGCATTTAAATGGAACTGGAAGCCGTAGCATATGAGGACTTTTAGGAATCAATTACAGAAGTGTTGGTACAGGTGGGCAAGGCTGTGACATGACACAGTTGAAGCACATACTAATAATGAGATAAACAAGCTTCATTTCCACTCTGTTTTCACCCAGCTTTAATAGAAGCATAGCATTTTGTTGCATACCATAGGAGTTACTTTTTCTCACTGATATATTTAGATTCAGATAAATACATACAGGGTTTGAAATGAAGACATTTGACTAATTGTGGTAAGTTTTAAACAAGCAATGCTTTCTTGCAGCTAATGTTTTTTCCTGTTGGGTTTTATTATGGTCTATCTGAACAGACTAATAATTATCATATGAAAGAGGCTGATCTTTGCCTTGATGTAATAGAAATTACGTGTCCATTAGCCTGTAGACCAGCTTTTAGTTCCTTGATCTATACATAGATGGTCATGCTCATGTCATTGGCCTAAACAACATTGCCCTAGTTATAATTTAAGTTTATATTCCCTAGTCCAAATAATTCTTTACATTTTCAGGTGTTACTTTGAAAAATGCCCATTGAGAAGCAATGAGGCTTTGTGGGATTTTTTTTTTTTTTATTTTGTTGGAGATTTTCTGTTTTGGTTAGAGGGCTGATTATGCCTCTGCTCATTTCAAAAGGACAGGGTAAGCACTTCTAATTAAGTTTAATAATTTTATCTAAATAGGCTTTTTGCAAGAGTTACATTCTTTCATTCAAGATCCAAAGAAATCAAGTCCATAAGACACTTTCCAGCTCCTTCAGGAGATGTGTACCATGAATAACAAGTGCTATCAAAGCATTACAAAGCAATATGGATAGTTAAAGAATCTAGGTTTGTCTCATCAGAAACATGTATTTTTAGACCTATGAACAGTTCAGGTTGCCTGCCTCTATGGTTTTTAGGAACTTCACTTGAATTTCAAACCTTTTGGGATCAGATGCTTAAACTCATGTCAGATCTGGGTCCTAAGTCTTGCTTCCTCTTCTGTAAAATTATTGGAAAATACTTTTTACTTGCTTGATTTTATTGTCAGGGAATGGTCTATTGAAAGCATACCTCCTGTGGCAAGTTTTTTAAAATGCAAAAATTACAGACTCTACCTTCATCTTATAAGTAATTATTCTCTACAGAAAATACATAGCTTTTGTTTACTTCTGTTGGTACATTTTACTTGCTTAGATGATGCTACAGATTGTAGACATTGTTGAGGCCACAGAAGGCCTCATGAACCTTGATAATGCCTGGCACTTTCTGAAACACAATTTCAGCTGCTCTATGACATTTGTTCGCTGGCATGAGCATTCATAGAATCATAGAATAGTTAGGGTTGGAAAGAACCTTAAGACCATCTAGTTCCAACCCCCCTGCCATGGGCAGGGACACCTCCCACTAAACCATGCCACCCAAGGCTCTGTCCAGCCTGGCCTTGAACACCGCTGGGGATGGAGCATTCACAGATTCCCTGGGCAACCCATTCCAGTGCCTCACCACCCTTACAGTAAACAACTTCCTCCTTCTATTCAATCTAAACTTCCCCTGTTTAAGTTTGAACCCGTTACCACTTGTCCTATCACTACAGACCCTAATGAATAGTCCATCCTCAGCACCCCTATAGCCACCCTTCAGATACTGGAAGGCTGCTATGAGGGTGGGGTTTGATTAACAACATGTATTCCCAGGAAGGCTTAACTTTGCTTGGTAAATATTTTACTTTCTATTTCAAGACTATAACAAAGCCACATTTTTACCCAGCCCTCAAAAACTCAGAATAGTAGATATCAAAGCATGTTTCTGCTACAAAACCTTCCATATCAATGTGTGCAGTTACTATCTGAACACATTTTTTTGCAGCGTAGATGGATCAACAGAATTGTTAATACCATTCCAAATTAGAGTAATAACCCTGTTTGAGCTGGCAACTAGACGCTCCTGGGAATAGCACTGAAGTAATGAACTGTAAAGCATAGGTTCTAAGGAAGCTCTGAAACGCCTTCCCATTTCTCCCAAGAGAAAAAAGACAAGAAAGAGAAGAGCTGAATTAGCAGTTAATAATATATGAGTGAGAAGTTTAAAGTCTATGATGATTCATAATTATTATAAGAAACCAGTTTGTCGATTCATGAATTCAAGACAAGCCTGTTTTCCTCCACGGTGCCTATTGCCACTTGTAAGGTGTTGTACTGCCTTTCAACAGCTTCATTTTTGGAAACTTTTCTTTCCTACAGCTTGTCTGTCAAGTAACCAAAGGATTTGGCTAGGTTTTCTCTTCCTCCTCCTTAAATAAATAAACAGATGCCAGTCACATTTTTAAAGATATTTTTGGTAACAGCTTTTCCCTCGCACAGATCTGTTCATTCCAGTAGTTGTCAAGGTGTGTTAAAGCAAGTTCTTACAAAACTGCTGTCCTAAGAAGAATGAAAGATTATCTCCTTCTCTGCAGAAGGCAGACATCCTCTTTTTATGACTTCTGAGTGCGTCAGAAGCTCTCAAATGTGAACCTCTTGTAGCCTTGACAGTCTTGAAAATAGAGCAAAGGAGACATAGGAAACAGACAGAGGTAAAGGACCTGAGGGGTGGGCCGGGAAAAGAGGAGGAGGATGGCTGGTTCTCAGAGCAGGAGAGCAGAGCAGAAGCGAGCACCTCAGTGGCAGAATGCATCAGTCTGCCTGAGATGCTGACATTTGCGAATGCATCAAATAAAGTCATTTAGCAGCTTACTAACTTCCCCAGCTGACAACTCCTCCACCCCAGATGAAAGTAGTGATAATTTTCTTACAGTTTTTGCAGGTTAGTTCTCTTAAAATGTCAGGAGATCTCAGACTTTCTTTAAGGCTCCACTATTTAAACATGCCTGTTACACTTTCTCTACTGAAGATACTCCTGTATATTTATAAAAATAGGGAATGTTTTGTTATCCCCAGTTTACAAAGTAGGAGTTGAGGCACACTGAGAAGTAGCTATTTTAGTAAAGGCCACCCAGACAATATGTGACAAAACCAGGAACAGAAGTCAGAACCTTAGGATCTGTTCCTTAATCACAAGGGTATCTTTTCTCATGCATTTTTACTGTTTGAAATGTGCTGAGAAACTCTTTATGACTGTGGATTTGTTTAATGGTATTACAAGATTAGCACTAGTCATCTGGCTGGAATTTTCACTAGCAGGTCATATCGCTATGTATTTATTTAATATGAGATAACCTTTCATTTTCCTGCCAGAAAATATTTTATTTGAGATACTAAGCTGACTAAACTTACAACTTGTACGAGTGACATGGAATTTGATGTTAAACAGCAGCCTGTTTGTTATGTTCATAACTGGTAGCAAGAGGGTTTTCAGTTCATAATTAAAAATAAAAAAATCAACAGATTGTTGGTATTAAAGTAGAGGAAGCCTGCGCTGGGAAATTTGTCGCATAACTCAAGAATTTGCGCACCTACTTATTTTCTTGCACACCTATGTGATTAATCTGTGCGCTGCCAACTAGGCTTCCAAGCAAGGATTTTTCTCAGCCCTGTCTTGCACAGAGTAAGGCAGGTCCCAGAACGAGTTGAGAGCTGCTTTGGTTTCCCTCAACTTTTTGCTATAATAACTGTCAGATTCTGGATTGTTATGAGCAGGGTGTTTCTCATCCTCCCAGGCCTTTTCCTAGGGCACCTGCCAATTTGACCTCATAGTGGGGTACACTGGTCTTTGAAGGCTGAATGAGCTGAGAATGTGGTTGGGAATAAGCATGTGGTTTCGATTACTATCTTTAAGTAGATTTGGCACCTTTATCTGACATGGGGAAGTGGAAATGAAAATCAAACCTGGAATCACCTGTATGGCAATGCAAAGCACTCCTGCTAGGTTGGCAAGAGAGAAAATTGCAGGATACATCTTGCATATAGGCATAACTCCATTAAAGTCAATATTACCCTAGTTCAGGAGTTGCTTCTCCAGAGGACACTGGGTTATTATTTTCTCAGCCTGGGGGGTGTTCAGGCACCTTCTAAAAGCACCTAAATAAATAAGGTCTTCAAGTTTATTTGAGCACCTAAATAAATAAGGTATTCTTTTGTTTCACTGAGGCAGCAGTGGAATTCATAAGAAAAAGGTAGTTTTCCCCCCCGTCGTACAGCAATCCACCAATTCGCTTACACGTTATTTGACAATGGTCACCTAAGAAGGGCAAGAAAGTGGTATCTTATGTCCCCTTTGAGATGTTATAGGAATAGTATTCTGTTACAGGATATAGTATCCATAATGGCTTGAGAGATATGTTCTCTGTATCCAGTGTCCATTTTAAACAGAGAAGAATGGTAACATGATGACATTATCCGTACACTGAGATTCAAGATACAGCTGGGCTGCTTCTGTTGAAAGAAAAGCCTTGAATCCGACAGAAAAACTTGCTTCAAATTTTTTTCTACTGCATTATTCCAGAAAGCATTGTTGCTTTAAAACAGGATTTCAGCTGCAGCAAGCAAGCAAGCTATTTAAGTCCACCGGCTTGTTCAGGTGAGGCACTCTGAAGAGAAATTTGGAAATCTGGGCCCTGCATCTGGAAATAAGCTTGAGCTGCCTTCATCCAGAGCACGGTTCATTCCTGCTCTTATATCTCAGGCAGGAGGCAAGGTCAAAGGGAGGTAGTTGCAGGATGCCTGCAATGCCAGCAAAGTCAAACTTGCTGCTGAGCATCAATGTGCTCCTTGTCATGATGACACTTGGCTGGGTATCTTCTATGGTTAGAAAACTCCATGCAATACTGCTGACCCAGACTTCCAGTAGGATTTTTCCTCCCATCTACTTCTTCTCACACTTCTCATCCAAATGAAGTAGATCAGATTGTTATTCCCCAGTCTTATCACTTCGTACCTCAGAAGTCTGCTCATCAGGTTGCTGTCTAACACTGTGTAGCCCAACTTAAGCCCTTGCAGAGGAAACTTTGCACATCTTCAGGAAGAGTATCTTTCCTATATCTCAATATCTTTTTTCCTTTCCTTTTCACAGTATTTGTATACAGTTGATTATTATTAAAATTCTTATATTTTAAACCAATTTGACTAAATGCTTAATGTATTTTGCTTGCTCTTTAGTTAACTATTTCCATACTTAGCAGTCCCTATCAGGCTGTTTGTTCATTTTGTATTCAGTCCTGTAGTCAAAGTAACTGAATTCCGTACTTCCCTACATGGGTCTATGGCCCAGATTGTCACAAAGTGTATGGCATTATTTTTACTTTTTAAATAGATAAACATAACCCTTCTTAAATAGATGAACATAACCCTTCTAATGATTGCTTTGTGAATGATCATGTACAGAAAGTTAAGATTTGCTTTCCCAAACATTCAGAGATAATCTTATGAAACTCAGTTTCAATTATATTTGTAGGAAGCAAAAGGTACTGTGGATGTTAATATAACTGGGGACGTTTGTGTTTAATATGAATGAATATTCTTGCATGTTTTTGCGTTATCTTCTCCACTCCACTTCTGCTTATGGACAAAATCTGATTTATCGAGTACAATTCCACAGATCTGACTCTCAAGCTGAAAACAAAATGAAATACACTGTGGAAAAATGCAAACTGATATGTATGGTAACAGACCTGTTCTGCATCATGCTCCAAATTGAGAGGGATATAGCAAGAAATTATGTAGTAAAAAGTGTTGGGATTGATTGCTTTTATAAGATTACCTTTGATCTGCAATCTGGTATAACAGGAAGAAAGACTAGCACAGGTTAGGTCTGCATTCATTGGAATATGTCCTGGAGCGAATAAACCACAGACTGGGTCTTGCTTTAACTGCTTGGAGTTTTAATGCCATCTATTTCTCCCCATATTAGCTGTCCTCAGACTTTCATAGTGGTATTGCATGACCTCAATAAGCCTGTATGCATCCTGATGTGCTTGTGTTTGGGATATATTGTAAAGATATCAGTAACCTGAAAAATACTGATAACAGAGAAACAAAGTGGCCTGGAATGGCCACTTTATAGAGGTAAACATAAGGAGTTCCGATAAATTTTATATGCTTAGCAGGATAATATCTAAGGAGCAAAATAATGCAAAATAACATAATTGATGTATATGGAAGAAAACCAAGGATTCAGTCACACATTAGAAGCTATAATATAATTAGGAGCAGTAGAATGAACATGAAAAGAAAAACTAATTTGAATATTAGAGGAAATACTCTGGACTGCCTTCAGCCTTTCAAGTAACATCTCAGTGAGGTTGTGAGTGATTCTTGAAAATTGATCCTATAGGTATTAATTAAAGAACCGATAAGCCTGCAATAGACGGCAATCTTATCCCTCCTGGAGGGACTGCCCCAATGATCTGTGCAGTATTTTTTTGCTTTTACCACCTATGGCTTATGCAGAAAAAAGAGCAAAAGCAGAGGAAATGCCTCCAGTGCAGATGGAAACATCTCCAGCACAGTGAAATATCTAGTCAACCAGCCCTGCAGATGCCAATTGGAAAAAGGTAGAGGCATCTGGAGGGGAGAAGAGCAGAAGGCATAAACACAGTGTTCTTCCAAGATGTGTGCTAAGGAAAGAGAGCAAAATGAAGCGAAGCAGATGCAGGGGACTGAGCCCTGGTGACTGACCTCTTTTTTTTCCACACATCCCATTGCTGCTGTTCCCGTCTGCTCTTTGGCTTTACCTGTTCCTTCAATCAGAAGTGAGTCACAGATTTCAGAGACCTTTTCTGCTCTTAGCCATGCTGCTGTGACAAGCTTGCCCCAGAGAATGCATTGACAAGAATGTTTCTGCAGGGCTGAGGTGCTCGTGTCAGGCTGCCCAGGGGTGCCCTGTCCTGGAGAGCCCAGCTCGGGGCCCTGCCATAACCCCCCTGGTGCTATCCAAGCTGGGCATCCTCCCTGCAAGCCCAGTGGCCCCACAGCAGCCCCCCCTTGCAGGAGCAGTGCTGGCTGGGCTGTGGCAGATGGGGACAGAAGTACTGATTTGACAGGAAAACCAGGAGAATTTGGTGGGATTGAGAGAAATTTTGTTCTACCCCGAATAAACAAAGCTGAAGGTGGAAAGTTTCCAGTCAAGAAGGCAATGGTTGGTGCCCTCAGCTGCCCAGGCTGCTGGCCTACATCTGAGGGTGCAGTACTATGTTCTCCTGCAGTGTTACATTCTCTTGTGAGCTGGGTAATTTTTTTTATTTTGGGATTAACAGGCATAGTGAGTACTTTAGTTAAAAACTTGCTGGGGTGCAGGAAGGTGCTTCCCTCCAAAACCTGCTGCCAACATGGTGCAAACCACAAAGGAAAGGCAAGCGGTAATTTCATCTGCACAAAACATCTTTTTTTTTTTTTTTTCCCCAAGCCTAATAATTTTTTCTTTTACTCTTTTTTGCATTTTTTTTTTTTTTAACATTAATGGCTCTTTGGGAGGTTGTATTAGTACCATTAATACCACAAAACTGACCCAACTGGAAATCTCACTGCAGCCCTATGGTAAAATAAACTGCAGTGCTTGGGAACAAATAGTGTTCAGCAAAGTGCTTGGGTGCTAACTGAACGTAAATGGGATGATTTCCTTCCCCTTTTTCAGCTATTTTTGCTTAGTAGGTGCATGGGCTGCCATAGAGGAATACTGGACCCCCATATCTGCCCATCTCTATCTGCTGGGTCGTGGGATACCACCCTAGCAGTGGGTGTCTCTCCTCAGGCTGGAGACTTGCTCCCGTTTATATTCCTCCTAGAATTTGATGAGAGCAGTGTTGAAAGCGAAGAGCTATTTTACAGACGTGCATACCAAACAAATCCATGGATTTATGCACATATGTATTTGAGGGAGTCAGACTGAGAGGATTAAAGATAAAAGGTGTTTTCAGAGTGTGTAACAGTAAATCCAACAAATATACTCCTAATTGTTCTATTAGGTAAAAATCAACAGTTAAAGTAGTCATTGTGTCGGCTGCCAGTTGATATGTGCTTTGGACGTCAATGTTCCTGGTATCATTGTAAGGAAAATGTCCATTTATCCAGAAACCACATGCAGCAGCTAAGGTGGCTGCTCTGAGTCCCCATGTGCGTGTTCACTTCTGCCTCTGCAAACACAGAAAGCTGCAAGATGTCCATATCATAACATGCACCATAACGCTTTTTTCTGTTCAGAACTGGAATTTTTCTCTCCCTTGAGAAACACCAGGTCCACACAAGAGTTTCTTGGCTCACAAATTTCAGGAGCTCCAGGGACTGGTGAAGGGATTGCTGAGTTTTGGTCTGTGCAGCTGAGGCTGCTCATGCAAATTAGTTGAGAGTGCGAGAGAGCAAGCATCATTTTGTGTAATAACCAAGTGGTTTATTTTGTGAAGTGATCTGATTTCCTCCCTGGTCAAGAAAAAACGTGATTTAATCTAATTTTAACAATATGTAGAGGAATTTAAAATGTAGCGCTTGTCATTAACTGCTTGAAATGCACAAAAATTGCAGCTGTTGGTTTATTGGTTGAGTAACATTGTAGCTTTTCTTGATTTTTTTTTTTTTTTTTTTCAAAATTTTACTATTTAATGCATCTTTACTTGGGTACAGGTAGCTTGACTGTCATACTGTTTTCTTGTACTAAAGCTCCCATTAAGTGAATGAATAATATAAAGATGCTGTTACTCATGCAACATGTTTGTTTGTTTTTTCCTTTTTTCCCCTGCACTATTTTCTAAGAGATGGACTCCTACTGATATCATTTACCCTTGTAATCACATTGGCAAGTGTTCGAAGGTGTGATGGTGTCGTGGTTTAAGCTTAGTCGTAAATTAGAAAAGCATGTAGCCTGCTCGTTTTCCCCCCACAACCTGTCCTTCC
>WYDI02032081.1:17997-47943 GCA_009867235.2 Psittacus erithacus
ATTGCAGCACGTCTCACACTCATGAATAACCTGGGCAATAGTGTCCATTGTTAAGTCCACCCCTCGATCACGAGCCCGTCTGTATGTTGCATCTCTGCCCTGATGGCCTGAAGTGTCATGGGCCCACCGGGCCAAAAATAATTCACCCTTATGTTACCAGTCTAAGTCCATCTGAGCCACTTCAATCTTAGCAGCTTTATCCACTTGTTGGTTGTACTGGTGTTCCTCAGTAGTCCGACTCTTTGGTACATGAGCATCTATGTGGCATACATTCACCACCAGGTTCTGCACCCGGGCAGAACCCATGACAGATGGGAAAGCTTTTAAACATGCGAATGCTCCAATTGATTATGAGTATCAGTAGGGGAGGTGCTTTTGAGGTCATGCAATGATACCTCAGAGGTAGTACAAAGTAACTTTTCTGACCAGGCAGCAACTAATTAATGTTACTTGTACAGTAAGAAATGACTTTCCACAGCAACTGATAGGAATCAATCCATAATGTTGAATCAAAGAACACTGTGAATTTCCCAAGCAAGTGAAGATCATGCTCTTCACAGGTATTTTGCAGCAGAAATAAAGATTCATTTTCTTGAATAAATGACCTTTGTGGGTTATTCATCAAGGTCTTATCAGAGTGGGTGCTTTAGCTTTCCAATCTTGATATTCCTCAGAAGAAATTGGCTTTGTTTTTCCTCTACCTGATTGCTATATTCTTTTAGAGGATATTTATTGTTAAGCCACAGCCTCTGTTATTTCCTCTGCTGCCTGAGCTTAGTCAGAACTCTGTGCCTCAGACATGCAATAAAGCCCAGTAACAGAGGAAATACCAGCGCAGTTAACCTCCTTAACATTGATAATAAATAAGCGCTAATAAGATGTGTACCAGGGTAGCAATTGCCCTAACATAATGAAATGCACTAGCTTAAATAAGTGGTAGCTGGTGTCATCATGCTTTTCCATAAAGAAACCTATGCAGGCACTATATTTTCTAGGTAATTTATGTGTCACATTTTCTAGGCAGCTCAGCTGCTGTTCAGACATTTAGTCCGAGTGTCCCACTTTTCATAAATTCTTGACACCGAGCAGAACCCTTTGTTTTTACAGGTGCCTATCTTGGATCTGAGCTGTTTCTTTAAAAATATTACCCCAGTTGGGGGTGCTGAGCATCTTTGGAAATCTGGTCTTTGTCTTCTCTCTCTTTGTTTAAACTGCATTTCACTGGAATAAAGCCAGCTCAATTGAGAATTTTGCTTTCCAGTTGCTACAGTGACTCTTGATGGAACATGATATCTATGCTATCAATTTACATCCCTGCAGATCAAATAGCTCTCTTCATCTCACCCTACTGACTAGCTATCATGACAACCCTGTGGTGAATATACACACTCCAGAACAGGATGAGAGGTTTGCTATATCACAAAGCAGTTCTTCATGGTGGCTTAGTGGCATGTTTTGAAGCTAAAAATAAGGTTCCCTTTGCAGCAGGCCTAAACAAGGAAAACGCAAAATTCTCCCCCTCTTCCCATTCCCACCCCCATGTTGAATGCATTTCATTATCTCACACCTTGGGCACTGCTTAGAATAACTCGTTGAATTTCAATACCTAAAAAAAAAAAAAAAAAAAAAAGGAGATAAAAAGGTAGTATTGAATAAGCAGGAGATGTTTATAAGTATCAATATTAATTAGACAATCATGCCTTATAAAAACCACATGAGGGTATGGTTTGCGAGTCGTAACTAAGTCTGAGTGATTGTGCTAATTTATTGTGATTTGGAAATAGAAATGGAAATTTGTAAGCCTTGTGCCTCGTTATTATGATGATTATTTTTTTTACTCCAGGGTTGCCCTGACACTTATTGTGTTGCTAAAGACAAGAATAATAATACCAGAAAATGGTCATGTTTTATCTCTGTAATATTGCTGGCAAATTGAGACAGCATGGCAGAAAAATCATAGAGGAAGTTTTCTCTGAAGTGCCCATGTCTTTGGTTTATGGAGCTTGTCAGATTTTCGTCATTGCTTGGTTGCAACAAAACATCTGTTCCTGCTTTTGGGAAATATTTGTAGCAGTTTTACAGTAGGATTTAATTACTGCCAGTGAATGGTGGTTGGGTGCCATACAGTACTAACAGATTTTTATCTATAGTTCTTTATACCTATGAAGTGCAAACGACAAATAGGAACACTATTTAATTGTGACTTTAGTAACAAAGGCTATTTGCTGAAGAGTTATGTGGTGAGAGAGTTCAAATGGTAGGCAATGCTCAAAGGATTTGGTTTCAGAGTTGCTTGCAAAGTAATACGATTTGTTTCTTCTTGAGCTCCATATCAGAATGCAGCTTGCTAAATCCTAAAACTGTGTTAGTCACAGGAGTATCTCTAATATGAACCTTGAATGAATCTGAGATACTACGAAGCTTCTGAGCAGCTGCAGTTATTGTTGCTCATGCTTATTTCAAGTGCTGAATCGGTTTTGGCCCTGAATGCTATGCTTCCGATGGAGCCTGTTTTTAATAAATTATTTTGTTAGGTTTTAGTCATCCATATGCTGTTTGAGAAACAGCTTCTTAGACATTTATATTATTGTGAAGATAACAGTCTGATTTTTCACTCTCCAGAAAGTGGGGCCATCTTGGACTGTTAGAGATATCAATGCATAAATATGACTGATGACACTTGATGATTACAATTTCTCTGGTAGCTGGAAGGGGGGTACAGTACCTGAGGCAGCAGTAATGCCAGCTTTGGCTCTGTCCCTTTTCTCCCAAAGGTTATGTCATTCTGATTTTTGGAATCCTGCTTTCTTCCTGTTCTACTAGAAAAAAAAGCCTTTTCCCACATCTGATGGCTTCCCTCATTTGAGTTGTCTGTGAGTTCTCTGAACTCCTTATCCTTGTCAATTGTATTACCTCTAGAAGGAGAACAAAGGGCAGGTCCTGCATTCTTTTACACAGTGTGGATCTTCAGCCTAATAGCAAAGAGGATGGTTTTACAGGCACAAAGTCACGGGCTATTGCAGATGCTAATGAAGCTCCAGTTTGGCCTGGGGAACCTTCCTACTGTGACTCCCTGCTCTACTCACACCCTGTGTTTTGCATTAGAAGGAAAGAGCCCAGCTTGGCTGGCAGGGATAGGCCTGGGAATTTGTGGAGAAACTCATCAGTGCTTATATATGGGACATTATATATGGAAACCATGATGTTATTACAGCTTATAAGAAACATTTGTATTAGGGTGGCACCCACATGTTCTGCTTTACATTCATGTACGCAAATAAGTGACAAAGCATTTGCAGTTTACAACTGAGAAACTTTTTTTTTTCCCCTTTAATTTGAGTCCTCGTTCAGTTCCTGCAGTGACCTA
Organism: Psittacus erithacus; assembly: GCA_009867235.2. NCBI lineage: Eukaryota > Metazoa > Chordata > Aves > Psittaciformes > Psittacidae > Psittacus > Psittacus erithacus. The sequence continues at coordinate 21,365 of WYDI02032081.1, forward strand.
AATGTGGCAAAGGTTCAGACTGTGGTATTAGAAAATAGTTTCAAGCACTTTCGAGCTGTTTTAGCAATACTGGCATGCTTGCACAGGCAAACAGACACAGACTGGACCTTCTTTATGCTAGCAAAAAAGTGCATTTGCTAGTTAATCTTGTCTGTGTTTCTGGGACTGAAACAACTAACAGCCCTAGGGATATCTTACATGGTGTTTGTATGGGGCTTTTGGCACACAAAATCAGGACTCCAGCAGACACTGTTACGCTGGCAAAAGTTTCATGTGTCAACCTTTATTTTCTTTAAAAATTCTTGGAATTCAGTAAGTAGTCATCCCTACTTTTTCCTTGCTTTTGGTTGCTAATGCTTTGCAGAAGGTTGGGTGATGGATTGGTTTGTCTGGGTGTTTGTTACACACTGACATACAATAGTGTATGCAGGGTTAATGCTATGCATTTCAGTGAGATGGAGAAATCCTACTTCAGCTTTCTCCTGAGCCCTAAGAACTCATTTCACATCTCATTCATTAGATACACTAGCTGATCTGAAAACAGCATGCAAAACATCACAGATTACTCCTATGCAAAAGTTTAGTAATCTGATCCCCTGAGGAGTGCCAATAATTCAAATTTAGACCTCAAAGAAAACCTGATTTTGAGGGCCTAATACATAATGCTTGAAAATGAATGTAGGGTAGTGTTTGTGAAGAACTCTAAGCTAAAGAACATGCATTTCGTTAGTTTAAAATGGCAGGCCTGCCCACTCACCTGTAATCTCTGAAGATTACCGGCTCCTGCTACACTCACAACATTGACAATGTGTTGTTCACGGTGTGTTGGCCTGGGGCAGATTCATAACAACTCACATTTCTGTTCAAGGTATATAATTTTATTGCTTTGACACAGGCAATATTTATAATAGGAAAGGGTGAGCTTTTTGCCCTATCTCAAATGAGCGACAACTCTTGTATTCCCTCTCTCTCTGCTGGGCCTGTTGCTATCAATGCTAACTTGTTTTTCAGTCTTGCATGTATCGGTTTGCAAAGTTAAAGAGAGATTTCATTGTATGGGTGTAGGCTACTGATGAAGAGGTTTTCTACGGTGGTATTCAGCATGAACACCCTGAATTCAGACAGTTATACAAAATGTGAGTCACTGTCAGTCTACAAAGTGGAATGGTAACTTTTTGATATTTTGGATTTTTTTTATTTTCCTGCGTGGTATCTGGAACTTCACCCAGGAATTAATTCCGAATTCCTGAAGTAAGAGGAGGCCTTCTTTAATGTGTACCTGGCATTGTGTTGATGTGGGCCAGAGCACCCAACCTAGCAATTTTGGCATGAGGATTACCATTCCAGTTTGAGTGATACTGCATCTGAAAAGACTTGTACAGGGGGAAATGTATTGGAAACATACTCAACTGTAAGCAGTTCAAAGACCTAAGTGGCTGAGAAATTAAACCATTGCTCTGGTAATGTCTTCTATTGACTTAGTTTCTCTATTTAAAAATATGCATTTTAGTTATAGTCTGAATTAATTGAATTACTGATTTTTAGATATTTAATTTCTCTCCCCCCCTCCCCCCTCCCCTATTGTTATCACCACTAGATGTTTTTTTCCTGTAAGCCCTAGCTTGGGTATGTCTATGCATGCTTCAAACTCCTACATGTTTGTAATGTAGACAAACAGTGTTTCCTCTCAAAAGAAGCATCAGTACTGGCAAGCAAGCACAGTATCAGGCAAGTGGGGATCCAGAGGCAGAGAGATTAGAGACAGCACACATACATCTTAAAAAAGCCTGCAGCCAAATCAGGCTGTATGTTCTCACCCTGAGAGCTTTGCTTTTGCCCAAGGAATTTTGATCTGTTCTAACACAGCAGTCTTTTACAGACAAGATTCCTTGCCTCTTCTTTTCCTTTCCCTCCACCATTGCCTCTGCTGGTTTTTACACACCTTTTTCCTCCTGTTCTTGTCAGATTTTTCAGAGAGTAGTTACACAAATACCTAAATACACCATGCATTTCCTCTTCTAATTAGAAAAATACATCCAAAACCAAACTAAGCAAGAGTCTCAGGTTCCATTAGTCCCACCCAAAGCCCTTGTTTTCTCCAACAGACTGAAAGAAAGATATTTTAAAAGCATGGTAAGTGATATTTAACCCCTTTAGTCCCTCAGGTTAATCAAGTGCTCCTAAGATTCATGAGGTTTGTAGTTTTTTGGTGCATCTGAACCAATTTTCATAGAGCAAACAATCTAAAGCTCCCGACCAAAGAGATAGATAACTTTAGCGGATATATGTAGTATTTAGCAGCCTGATCCTGCGCTTGCAAGAGCTAGTGGCTGGTAAAAATGTTTCCCTGGTTTTGTGATACAAAAGGGCACTTGTGTCAATCAAGGAAGCACTTAACCAGCTGAAGATAATGTAATTGAAAGATTTTTCCCCTGAAATTCCTTTTGGAGAAGAAAGTACGTTAAGATAAATATTCCAGATGCACACAGAGAGGCCTCTTAGAAAGATGTCATTAGATTAAAATAATAGAAATGCACGGTGCAGTCTGACCACTGTTACCCCAGTGTAAATCTGGTACCCTTTACCTGGCTGTACAGAGAACCGTTCCAGCTTTTTGCCAAGACATGTGTCAGGATAGTTTGCCTCCTGATTTCTTAGTATTACCTAGGAAGGATTTATTTTCTTTTTAATAACTGTATATTTATTGAAAGCAACTTCTTTTTTGTGGGCAGAATGGGAGCTCATTTAGCCCCTTGAGAACTATGATTTGAAGTCAGGGCAATTGAATTCCAAGCTATTGATTTCCATGGGTCTAGGTATAACCTCAGATCTTTGGTGTGTGGCCTGTGTGTGAATTTGAAGGAGGGAAAGGGATGAGGGGTAGAAATGAATGCGTGTGCAAGAGTTGGTTAGTGGAGGAGAGGGTCATGTAAATGGAGTAAACTTGCTTGGTTATCACAAGAGAGCAAATTCTCCAGGGACCAAGGAACTACTGTGTCTGCAAAGGTCCAATACAGGGGAAGGCTGAGCTACTCATAGTGTCATCTCAGCTGTAATTCTGAGGCCATAATAAAAACCTGGTATGTTATTAATTCAGCTGTTCTGGTTGCTGTAGAGATGATATTAGAGTACTGACATTAATTCATCTTTTTACCCACTAATATATTATTGCCTACAGGGATTCATTGTTTTAACCCTCAAAGTGAATTAGCCTGTGGCATATTTCAAAGGTTTCCTCCCAATTAAACCAGTCCAAGGACATCCACATTGCATCAGAGCCACTAGCATTACATTAGCAAAGATAAAAACCCCAGTCAAGAGGGTATTTTTAATGGGACTTTATCACTAATACTTGAAGTTATATGTATAAGAAGCAAAATGTGCTTGGGTATTCCCACAGATATCATGCACTCTAAAATTGCCTTCAAATGCACAATTACTAACAGCAGTATTTGTAACAGTCATTGCTCATTTGTTTAGACCAGAAAATTACTTCTGAATAAATGTTGATTTTCTGCAGAAAATATATGAAGCAGTAACATGTAACTGAAAATTATCATCAAACTCCAGCATTGCATGACTTGGTTTTTTGCACTTGGGGGTGATGAAGGGTTTTTAGCTAAAAAGAAAATGAGCATGCACAGATAGAGGGACTGGAAAAAAACATAGTGGAATGAACACCATATTAGAACAAACTGAGCAGAAGCTAAGCAGCATTGGTGGACCTGAGCATGTCTGGGGTCTCAGCACCATGTTCTGAAGAATACAGCATGTATATCGTTCATGCTTTTGCATTATCTACCATATCCAGGCTTCCTGCTACTCTGGATTAGGGAGAAGTGCCTGTGTAGAGCCCTACCACTTAATTTTTCTGTTCCATGAACAGCAGTCTGAATGTTTGATTTTTTTGCTTATTATTGCTTGCAGTGACTGGGCTGAGCATAGATGTAAGCTTTGTATACCTAAACTGTTTGCATATCTGTTCCCAGATTCTTATTACACCTGTGTCTCAGTCTCCTATAGCTGAAGTACTTTCTGTTAGTGGTGGTTTATGAAGAATATCACCTATTCTTATTGTTCTAGAAATTACGGAGAAACATTTCAGCATATCATTTATTTTCACAGCTTTAGTACCTGTTTTTACTACACTGCCATTTGAAAGAATCTGACACTGCTCATTTGCAGAATTAAGTAGTACTGGAAAACAGCAGTGTGGAACATAAAGACGGGACAGATTTTTAATAGGTGTTATCCCACACTGGGAAGGCATTTAAAACACAAATATGCAACATGTAGCACATGTACTTTTAAGCTTTTACAGGGCATTATTCCACTCCAGGGATACTTCTGGTGTGAAGACAGAGAAAAACAACATGGAATACAAAGAGCAAGACAGACCTTTATGGGAAATTATCCCAGACTGGGGAGGACGCTATTTTGAACAGAGGAAAGGAAAACAAGGCAGGAGATGAAACATTTTACTGGCTTTAACTTTTGCCTCTGTGATCTAAAGCAAAAGTGGCAGCACCGGATGAAGAATACCCACTGAAAACTCATCCTAAGTTCTCATTCTGTTTTCCTGTTTGCTAATTGTGAAGGTAAAACTTGGCAGTTTTCCCCCCACAGAAGTTGTTCCATGGATATATTTTGTCTCAGTCTGTAGGATAAAATGGCCAGTGAGGCACTAGTGAATGTACTGAGAAAAGCTCTTTTTAAAACCAAGGTTTTTCGGATGCTGTGAAATAGAGCTGCACAAAAAAAATAAGGCCAGTGGGATTTTGCTGAAAAAGGGAGTTCAAGGAGGACAAAAATAGTTGCTGAGTTAGGGTCAAAATAGGCAAATGGTTTCAGTCAAAAGAAAGTACAATCTCAAAATGCCATATTTATTGTGAATTTCAATGTGAATAAGAAAGTGTGTCCTCTTAAAATCAAAATGTTTATTTTCAGCTTGACACAAAATATTTTGATCTTAAATGGAATGTTTTATTTTGTTGGTGAGAACTACAAAATAAAAATACACTACAATTTCAATTTTGGGTCATTCTGAACCAATTTTTTAAAAAAACTTTACTTGTTCAGATGCCAGCAGCAATCAGATGGTGCTGGCAGAGCCTCATTCCTTATGCAGTATGACCCTTCAATTTCCCACACAAGTGTCTTGTGTTGCTCTTCATTATCTGAGAAGCATGAATCCTTATGGCTAGGCATTTATAAAGTTTCTGTGCATTCCCTGGTGTCTAATAAGGAGACACCATGATGTGGCCATTCTGAGAGTCAGGTCTCATGACGTCCTTCTGTTCTCAACTTAACTAAAATCTGCAGGATTTCTTTTCAGAAATCTTTCTGCTACAGCAAATTTAGTTGAAATGACTGGCATAAAACAGGGAACAAAGCAGACACAGCATGTTCTTGTAGCCCTTTCTCCTGGAGCAAATCAGATAAAGGCTGATCATTGAGTCAGCTTCAGTGGGTAGCATCCCCTATGCCACTCTCCAGTGGTCCATCACACAGTCTGTGGAGAGATGGAGGTGTCTTAGGAGCCCTGTCAAAGGCTATCTGCCAGTGGGGACACAGGCCTGGCAAACAAGGTCACTGATCTATTTCCACAAAACCCAGAGGGACAAATAGCCTTCCCTGCATTCCTAACAGCAGCTGCATCCTCTCTTTTGTATATAGGGCTATATCTCTCTTGCCTGTGGAACAAGGCTATTTGCTTGCTATATGCCATGTTGCGTGCCACAGGTATGGCTGTAATATTGATTATAAGATGCTCAGATATTATAGGAAAGAAGGTAATATGAATTGCTTTATATGATATAGTAGATAATGTAAATACTTTAAAAGGCATTCCAGGTCATCTGTAGCATTTAATAGGCTATTGTGTCCTTGTGAGTCTACAATTAAAAAAATTTCAACAAAACAACAGGACCATACCTAAACAAGCCAACCATATAAAAAGCAGACCTCAGTTTTTCCTGTTAAATTCTGTGATCTAACAAATATCTGGTTTGGTGTAATGTTATGGCTGATAAGCTAACTCTAGGAAGTTCTTCCAAAGAAAGGGTGATTGAAGAAACAACTATTTTTGGGGACAAGGAGGAAAAAAATTAAGTACATGAATGTCACAAGGGTAGGAAAAGATAAAAGTAAGATCAAAAAAAGAGAGGACATAGAGAAGGTAACTTTTACAAAGAAGTCAGACAATGTACCCAACAGTTAAGAGAATAGAAGCAATAGGATAAAGAAAGATGAAGGGTGGAAATGAAAAGGAAACCTGGAATGTAGGAAACATCCAGTGGGTGGGGAAAGAACAATTGTTATGATATATGTGATTTGGCTGGCACAAGCTCACCAGTATGCAGTGGTTAGTTTCCAAGATTCCAGTGATGCAGTAACTTTTTTGCTTTCTTTGGGGTTGGGGCTGGGGAAAGCCTCAATCATAACTGCACCTTGAACAGTGAGGGGAATGGAATATGCTATGTATGGAAATGAGCCAAGAACTATATTTCAGTATTTATTTTTATTAATATAACCTCCCTCTGCCCAAGTGTTTATATGCTCAAGAGTGTTTCTGTTTAGGCCATGTTAATGTGCATATAATTTGTTCTGCTCTAAATGGATGCTCTTTGCTTCTATTTTTTTTCTTCCTTTTACATGTATATATAAAAATATATATATTAACATATATATAAAAATATATATATTAACATATATATAAAAATATATATATATTAACATATATATATTAATGTGATCCGTGAATGGATCCCAGGAACAAGACTCATAATCTCTCTTCCTTCATACAGAACCTCCTAAAGCAGCTTAGTCCTGAGAGGTCACCAACAAAGATTATATGCCATTGTCCTAGCTAACAAATCAGACAAAACAAGGAGCTGCATCTTGCATTATACCTTGTAAGTGGTACAATTTAAGCATTGTCAGGATTTTTCTGGGGTCAAGGTCCAAGGGACTGCTATTGAAAAAGAGAAGTCTTCCTTAGCCATCCCTGGCACTGCTCACGGTCTGGGTGAGGACAATTAGAGAATTCCCACCTGACCTGGAGCAGCTACAGGGCAGATTCTGTCTCCGACACTGATAAATCCAAGCTGCTGAGAGCTTTAGCTTGAGTTCTGGAATGATATAAAATGAGTTGATTGCAGAGCTTTCTCCTAACTGTTCTGTTACTGACTTTCAAGTATAAACAAGAACTTAGTAAGTTTTGCAGCAGAGTAAGTAACTACTTTTTTGAGTAGACACATTGTCTGCAGTGAGACTACTCACAAAAACACCTAATTAATACCCTCATGGTCATGATCTGTGAATTACATTTGCCCATGGAAATGCCAGCGTACCTGGCAGTCTTGCCTGCCTTCATCGATGTGCTTTCACCTTGAGACAGAATGAGAGGTTGCCAGCAACCTCTGGGGGCAGCTGAAGGCTAACAGAGGAAAGACACTAAAAAAGCTTGTGGTTCTGAAAGCCCCAACAGTTTTCTTCTGTTGCTGCACAAAAGTGCTTTATGCTAGAAAATGTGTTTGCTAGTGATAGTGAGATGTGTATAAAACCATTAGCCACTGCATGGTCATATCTTCTGTTCATGCATAACTTGTTCATACAGCAATTGATATTACTGTGGTTCTCAAATCCATGCTCCTTCTGGTTAGTACAGCTAGATGAAAACTCAAAACCAAGTCACAATGTGACTGAAGTATACCTGACGTCCAGCACCATCTTTCTATGTCTGCAGCTGGCACAAACCAAATTTTAGTTTTGTGAACCATTCACTGTAATCAGTGATAAGCTTTCTAACGTGCTGTAAATTGTGGATCTGCTGTATTGTCTTTGAAGCGATACAAGTAGTATTTAGTTCTTAAGAAAGAAAGGAGAAAAAGCAAGCAAGAAAGAAGACAAACAGACTGGAAAGAAAGGAAGAAAGATCCTTTTCTGTTCCTTTTCCATTACTTTTCCTTACCACCTGTCTTTCCACCTGTGTTTCTTCCTTTCCGCCCATCTTTCTTTCTGACTGCCTTTCTTAAGAAAAAAAGAAATAAAAGAAAAAAAGGAAAGTACCTTTTTTTTTCAATGAAAATAAAGAATATTTTTTAAGAAAGAATGAAAAGAATCTTACTTCTGACAGAATGCAAAGAAAAAAGCAAGGAAGGAAAAGAAGAAAGAAACAAATGAATCTTAGAGAACAAAGAAAGGAAAGAATCTTACTTTTGAAAGAATGCAAAGAAGATAGAAAGGAAACAAAGAAAAGAAACGAAAAGGAAGGAAAGAAAGAATGAAATAGAAAGTAAAGAAAGAAAAGAATCTTAAGAAAGAACGGAAGAGAGAAAGGAAAAAGAAATAGATGAAAGAAAGAAATTAAAGAAAAGAAAGGAAAAAAACAATCTAAAAGGAAAAAAGAAAGGAAAAATAGTAAGAAAGGAAATAAAGAAAGGAAAGAAATTAATTAATATTAAGAAATAAAGGAAAGAAATGAAAGAAAGCAAGTATGAAAGGAATGAAGGAAATGAAAGAGAATTTTAAGAAAGAAAGGGAAAAAAGGAAAATTTTTCTTTTGAAAGAGGAAACTAAAAAAGAAAAGAAAGGGAAAGAAAGGAAAGAATCTTAAGAAAGAAAAGAAGACAGAAAGGAAAGAAAGGACAAAATCTCATAAAAAAAGGAAAGAAGAGAAAAAAGAAAGAATCTTAGAGAAAGAAAGATGGAAAGACAGGAAAGGAAAGGAAGAAATAGAGAAAGAAGGAGAGGAAGGAAGGAAAGAAAAAAAGAAAACAAGCAAGAAAGATCAGAAAAGAAAGACTTTCTTCCTTGCTTGCTTCCTAACTTGCTTAAGAAAAAAAGAAGAAAGAAAGAAAAATATCAAGAAAGCAAGCAAACAAAAAAGAAAGACCGGAAAGTAAGGAAGTAAGGGGTTTTGTTTTTGTTTTTTGTTTTTTTTTTTTTTTCCTTGCTTGCTTGCTTGCTTGCTTTTGTTCTTTTTTCTATTTTTCTTTCTTTCTGTTTTTTCTTTCTTTCCTAGGAAAGAAAGAAAAGAAAGAAAAAATGAATGAAAGCAAGCAAGAAACAAAGACAGGCCAAAAAAAAAGGAAGAAAAATTTGTTTTTTTATTTTTTTCCTCCCTCCCTGTTTCTTTCTTTCTTCCTTTAGTCTCTTCCCTTCTTTCCTTCCTTTCTTCTTTCCTTCCCAGAAATATTCTTTCTGTGCTTTGCCTTTCTTTCAAAAAAGAAAAGAAAGGAAAGAAAGGAAAGAATCTTTCATTCGAAAGTAAAGAAAAAAAGGTCGGACAGACAGGAAGAAAAGAATCTGTCTGTCTATCCTTCTGTCTGTCTGTCCTTCTGTCTGTCTTTGTCTTCTTTTTTTTTTTTTCTTCTTTTTTTTTTTCTTTCTTTTTCTTTCTAAAGAAAGAAAAGACTGGAAGTAAAGAAGGAAAGACTTTCAAAAGAAGGAAAAGAAAAAAGAAAGTAAGTAAACAAAGAAATAGAGAAAGAAAGAAAAGAAAGAATGGAAAGAAACAGAAAAGAAAGAAAGAAAGGAAAGAATGAAAAGAAAGAAGTTTCCTTGCTTTCCTCTTTTTTTTTTTCCTTCTTTTTTTTTAATGAACTAGTAATTTAGGAGGTCATTACAGGAGCACATTAAATTAACTATTATTAGTTGAGGAAATGTTAAGATTATTAAGACAATAAAAACCAATTAAGGCAGGTTTTTTTGCATAACATGAGTCTCATACAGAAAACCTCTTATGCAGGAGGCACTGCAAATATTTATGGGATATTTCAGATAGAAGCCAGGACTTAAGGGTCTTAAGCTTTTTGCGCAATTTGTGAATTATGGACAATGTGCTCTTTGAAACACCGTGACATGATGCTAGGATTAAAAGAGCAGTTACCTCAAAAGGATTTCAGGTAGTATGTAAGAAGTCAGTCCGTTAGTCTTATATACTTTGGAAGTAAGTCATGGCAGCTTGAAGAAGAATATCATTTGTTAATTTGTTCACATAATGATGGAAACAACTTGTCTGCCCATATTCTAAACATTTGATAACATTCCTGGATAATTATGGCATCTGATTTTCTTCTGGTTAAGTAGTAAATTAGAACTGTTTCTATGGACATGGTGTTGTTTTAAGCCCAGCCAGCAACCCAGAACCATGTAGCCACTCACTCACTCCCCACCCTGCTCCTGGAGGGATGGGGAGGAGAATTGAAAGAATGTAACTCCCACAGGTTGAGATAGGAACAGTCCAGTAACTAAGGTATAACACAAATCACTACTGCTACCACCAATAATAATAGTGATAAGGGAAATAACAAGGGGAGAGAATACAACCGCTCACCACCTGCTGATTGATACCCTGCCCGACCAAGCAGTGATCTAGCTCTTCTGGGTAACTGCCCCAGTTTATATACTGGGCATGATGTGCTGTGGTATGGAATACCCCTTTGCTAGTTTGGGTCAGATGTCCTATGTCTGCTTCCTCCCTGCTTCCCCTCCTCCCTGGCAGAGCATGAGGCTCAGAAAGTCCTTGGCCAGACTAAACATTACTTAGCAACAACTGAAAACATCGATGTTATCAGCACTGTTCCCAGGCTGAAAGTCAAAAACACAGCGCTGCACCAGCTACAAAGAAGGAGAAAAATGACTGCTACTGCTGAGCCCAGGACACATGGAAAGTTTGATATCGCTGTAAGGATGGTGGAAAGAAGATGAGAATCACTCCCAGTTGGTATCTCAGTAAAGGATAACACAATTCTGTAAAATTATTTACAGTGGGTGGAGGAAGATGCCTTTAATAGCAAGTCAATGCACTTTCATAGCTGTACAAGCTTCTCAGACAACTTGTGTTTTCACGTTGTTTTAATTTTGCTCCTGTGACTGTGACAAATGGTTACAGTTCTATCACCACTTCAGGCACAAATTATGCAAGGTCAATAATTTCCCCATCATAACTTTATGACATCAGACACCCTTATCTTTACATCACATTCATTTAGCTCTTTCCAGGCCCATTATCTGAGTCACCGCAACTGATTCCTGTTGGACAGTTTAGTGTGTCCAAACACATTTTTGTCCAGATTAGCCTCAAGCTGGAGCCAATTAAGGGGACCTTCCTGACAAGTGTTTCCCATCTGGAACTTTATTCAGATGTTCCCTCCTAATTTACTAATCCCACATGCCAGTTCTTCATATGACAAATTTTTTGTCCTCCACAATTAGCTCCGTTCCACAAATTTTGTCTTCAGCCTAAATTTTACTTCATTCATCCACATGATAGATCTCTTGGAGATCCTGTATCTAACTAACATGGTATGACCTTCACTTATCTCCTTCTTTAGGAAGAAGTAGAAGTGTTTGTTTTGACATGATCTATGGGCTGAAGATATGATAACTTCAGCTTTGCACAGAAATGTATAGTTGCACATCCTTTATATGTATCAGGTTGCTTGCGTGTTGTTGGAGCATTTCTATAGGACATCTCATCTAAGTGTTCTTGAAAATGAGTGTATTTTTTCAAAGACAGAAGTAAATTCCCTCATACAGTGTCTCTCTGCTGTTTTCTATCCCTGGACTACAGATTGTCATATCTGTCAACATATCCGTCAGTTTGGTGGAGGTTTTGGGGGTTGGTTGGTTGGGATTTTTTTTTGTTTTCTTTTTGTTTTTGTCTGCCTCTCCCAAACTTCCACAGGTTTTGTATGTGTCAGGGCTCTGAATGCACCAATAAGCCTTAACTGTCCTGACCAGCCTTGCTTCACCCCTCACTTGTACATCCAGGAGTCTTATTTAAGCTTAGATCTCAGCTTTCAGTCCTGGTTTAACAGCAACAGTCCAGTCACCATCATGTGAAAGTAAGGCAGCATGTCTGGTCTGTGATCAGTGTAGGAAGTCTAAGCAACAGCATTTCAAGTGCAGGAATGGGAACAGGGACACTTCTGGCATAGTTCAGGCCAGGAGTGAGGGCCTAGGACGGAGTCTGGATTATATTCCTGGATGTGTGGGCAGAAGGTGTGGGTGCAGGTCCTGAGCAAGGCTGGCTGACACAGGTGGGCTCTACTTGTGCACTTGTGGCCCTGACTGTATGTAGCTAAAATGTATGTTCGCGTGAGTTTCTGTGGGGCTTTAAATGTTAAAAGGGCATCTCTGTCAGTTCTAAAGGCAATCTGAGTAGGTGTGTTTGTGAGTTCCAACATTTGCCGTTTGCAGTGTCCATTTTTCTTTTACTTTCAGCCATAAGATTTCTGAAAAGGAAAAAGATCCTGTGAGTTTCACCTGGTTTTATCTGGGAGACAGTTATTAAGTACCAAACCATTAACCAACCTTTGTTTTATTTAAAAATTGGACCAAATTTTCTTAAGAGAACTAATCTTACGTCCCCCTTTAAGCAAACTGGGTCTGAGCTTCACGCTTATACCAAAACCTGAAATGAGGCCAAGGCTCTCAGCATTTGTTTTCATTGCTGACATCTCGCAGAGCACCATTACATATCTGTGTATAGAATATCTATAGTAGTCATTAAATGTGGGCTCATTACAGGCTGCCATCTGTAGTGGTGACAAAATGAGCTAAGTTATTGCCTCAAAATGCTGTGATCTTGAAACGATTTTGCCCTGCATCTTCCTCAAAGCATGTGCAAAGCAGTCAGGGAAATCAACAATATAAGGAAATTTTCTTTCTTTGTATTTTCTGTTGTGTTCTCTTCACTCACTCCAAAACTCGCTGTAGTTTTAAATTCCCCTCCAGGTAAATACAAGGAGATACGCTGATCGCTGTCTCTTCGTAATTTTATTTTATTTGGAGTTTGTCTTTCATTTTGTTGGGTTTTTTTCTGGCTGTGGGTGACAGATTTTATTGCCATCCTTTTTTTTTAAAGTGGTGCTAAATGTTGCTGAGACTTTGACTGAACTATATGTGTACTATGTGCCTTTGGGTCAATACCACTCACAAGAGAAAATACATTGTAAACCCCTACTCAGACACAAAACACGATGCATTTGTTCAGAAGGGAAGAAGACATGAAAGAAAGCTAGGATAAAGATAGAGACAGTTTCTGGGCATAAACAGGTAACCCGATCTTGTAAGATTATGGAAGATTAGTGTTCAATCAAGCAGCAGAAAATTCCTTTTGGGAGAATAAAAACAATAGATTAAGCACAAAGGTACCTGCTTCTGGTTGTGCATGGCAACAGTGTTAAGGTTCTGCTTAAAAGGGGAATTATGCAAAGAAACAGTTTACACTTTCTTAAGTCTTCCATAATTGGCAGCACTGCGAGCTTCAGCAAAACCTTGGCTACCTCAGAGAAGTTCACAACCCCACTGGTCAGGGGGGTGCCTTATTCTGTCTAGTTTTACAAAGGAAAATTTCAAATGCAAAATTTTCCTAAGCATTGCTCAGAAATTATGAGAGAAAGAAACTCCAGAAAATTTCATCAGACCAATCAGTGCCCCAGCCTCTCTCTTCTATTTTCCTCCTTTCTTTCTGGGAAAAAAAAAAAAATAAATCCTAAATTTCTTGTTTCTTCAGTTATAGGCTTTAATTATTATTATTATTATTATTTATTATTAGAGTCAAAAGCTCTATTTTGTCATCTGCCCACTGTTGTACTGTCTTGCTTGCCTTTTCTTCAAGAAAAGGCCTCTCAGTCCTGGCAGCACTGCTGCTTTTCCTGGAAACTGCTCTGCTCTTAGCTGTCTCACTATACTTTCTGCTTCAGACCTGACCATTAGCTATAAGTGCAATACCTAGAGTTTTTGATGGTGCTGTGATAAATTGTAAAAAAGGTAAATTCACTTTGCTTGAGGTATACAGGAAGAGGTTAAGCTTTGTATTGTCACAATCAGAAACTGATAAAGTCCAATTATGTTAACATATAGCCCAGTGGAAAAGTATCATATTATTATCAGCTTTAAGTGGCCCTATTTACTATGGCTGCTACTTTTTTGTCATGGAAGTTTCCTTTGGCCATCATCTGGGTACCGTAAACTCCCTGTTTCTAGAAAAGTATCAAAGTTCTGAGGTCTCTCATAAGGAAGAAAAAAAAGCAGTTGAGTATTGTGTTGTCCCTTATGGCTCTGCTTATAATGTGGTAACAAAGAACTGAATCGATAAATATTCTGAATTTATGATTACACTGCTTTCTATGTACTTACCCCACAACTCCTGGAAAACCATTGACATATATGTGATTGCAAAATGTATTGGCAAAGGAGATACAGTAAATGTGTAAAAAGGTTAGAAGGTACCTACTTTGGATTACAATCAGATTATATCCTATTTTAACAGCCTAAACTTCATTGTAGAGTTTGTCAAGGTCTGGATGGAGTGGATGAGTCATTACGATAATAACCTTGATTTGATAAGGTTGAGTTTTACTCGTTATTATTTACATGAGAAAGAACTGGGACTTCAGGAATGCTTCTCGGAGTTAATTCTGAAGACAACTAGAGTTACCTTCCTTGGAGCACTTGCTTCTCTGTGTTAATTACAAGCCAATTTTTTCAGAAGATGAAAAGAATTGAGAGAGACATGAAAAGCTAACTCAGAACTGATTTTGAACCTTTTAAGAAAAGAGGGATTTACTTGAAAAATTACCCCCACCTCCTTTCTGTGACAGGATTATAATGACAACTGGAATGTGTTTGTCAGTGTGGGGTGGCAAAGGCTTGTGTGCTTGTGGGAAAGCACTCCAATCTTGTATATGTAATGGGAGATAAGACAATTTTCTAAACTTCAAAACAAGCTAAATGTGAATCTTCCGTATGGCACTGGTTCTTTGTGCTTTTAACAGAAGTAAGGGGTACTCCCCAAGCAGAGCAGAAAGCAGATCCACTGACTTTTACTGTAGTCTGGATAACCACTGTTGATTGACCATATGCTGTTTAAATTTGTGTCTTTTGGCTGTATTGGAATGTCATTAAACCTGTTTCATTGTCTTGAATCTAGAGACAGCTATTGGCTGAATTGTTATGGGGGGATGTGATATGCTTTCAAGACAAATAACTGCAACCATGCCGTCCATCTATCTTTCAGTTCAGTAGCTTTGGAACTCACTGGATATCTCCAGCCAAATTTGATAGAGGGACATTAATTTCAAAGGTATTATGAGTAGGTTAGGTGCTTCAAAGGTGCATATTGGTAGCTTTGAAGAGGCTGGAGTCCACATCCCACCCTGAAGTAGAATGATTATAACCTGACATCTTAGTCATTCCAGAAAGCAACAGCCAGCTGGACAGTCATCACACATGTAACTAAAGTTCTCTGGGAACTAAGAGAGAAGATAGAAGTGGTATGAAAAGTGTGTGGAGGTGAGTAGGAACTGTTTAAGAATGGAGGACGTAAATGGGTAGGAAACTTGCTTTTCTTAGTTGCGGTACCCACAGGACAATTGGCTTGGCTTTTTTACTTTCATTTGTTAAAAAAATGTGAAAAATTGCCTAGACCTAGAAAGGGTCTGTTGTGATCTAAGAAGAAAGTAGTGCACTGAAAATGTCCTTACCAGATAGAACATCTTTAGCAGCAAAGGCAGAGTTTGAATAGAATAAATTGCAGTAAAACCTGAAAGGAGGGATTAAAACAAGGATTACAGTATATAATTGAGATGAAACCAATATTCCCTCCTAAACTGGATAGAACAAGTGTGAAAACTACTTATGGGGCCATTGACTGGGAGTGCTTAGCCTGCTACAAATCAAGTGTACAGAACACTTTTCAGTACAATGGTGAATGGTCTCATTTGTGACAGGACGCTCACTGTTTGATGTTAAGTTGCCATAACTACAGAATGCCCAGAAACCCATAACTTTCCCTTTTATGTCAGTATTGAGGCTGCCAGATTTTATACAAAACCAAGTTTTTGCATGTTTGATCAAGTTCTTTGTGAAATGAGAAACTGATGGCAAAGAGAGATGTACAGAGAGGATGCAGTGGTGTTCAACTCTATTCACAGGCTTTCTGGGAGCTTTCAGCTGGGCTGCAGGATTCATGTTACAGGAAATTATTGTATTCACAGACCTGCTGAACTTGTAGTAACATCTCCTTCAGTGACACGGACCATTTATTCTTTGTGCTCACTACATACGGTGTTTCTAAAGAAGCGCCCAATATGTTACCCATCTGTCCATCAAAGGCAGAAAAGCAGGAGGGTGATTGGGAAGGGAGCAAATTTTTCCTGCTTCTGTGCTGTCTGGTTTTGGAAAAGGTAAGAGCCCTGGCTTGCAAAGGGAGCATAGAAGTCTTGCCTCTAACAGAGACCTTGTGAATACTTTGAGCAAGTTATACAGACTCTTTGTGCCTCCTGTTAGTACAGTTGAGATTATGCCACTGCTTTACTGCAGGAGTGTGGTGAGGGTAACTGCAATTAAGGGTTGCTGGATGCTCAGCTGTTCCGATAGTAAGAGACAACTGATAGTTTGGAAAGTAGAACCTCTCAGCTGCTCCTGGGGAAAGTGAAGGGTGAAAGTTAGCTTTCAGGCTTTTATGGTTTCATAGGAAAAATTTCTTTCTACAATAGCATGGATAATATCTTCTGCAAGAAAGGGTAAAGGAACTGGAATCTGGATTAGCTATTCGTTTAGTCATGATCACTGGCTCTGCAAATCAAAGTCTGTGTGCCCTGGATAAAGCTATACAGAGATATTAGGAAAAAAAATCAATGCAATTTCTTTCTGAATGAAACAATAGAAATCTGCTGCAAGGATAAAGCATATGAAACCGAAAGACAAACCTAGAAACATCTTTATTTAAGCTGTCATACTACTTTGATGCTTAAGAGAAATATCTGAAGTAGATTTTTGTTTGCTGGATCTAGCCTTGTGGATATATAAAAAAGAGTGATGGATGAAGCAACCCACTTGTTGCAAGCCTCCAAGCTGACAAAAGAGAGTAGGGAATATGGTTCAGACAAAGACTCTACATGCCAGTTCCTTCATCTATATTATTAATGTGCTGTGTTTGATCCCTGTGGAGAGCTTAAACTGAGACAGAGACAGGATGTACATCCAATGAACATTTCCTATGATACTAGATTCATAAAGGTTTTTTCATTAGTCTTGAAAGTTAACTCCTCTCACCCCTTTATCTGTCTTCTCTTCCCAAGATACCCCAAATGTTTGATTTGCCTTGAATTGGTTCCATCACCAGTCACCAAATATTTTACTTGTACTGAAAGAAGGAAGAGAAAAGCAAGGCTCAGGAGGAAAACGTAGAAGAAAATGTGAATTATTAGAGCTATTGCTGGCTAAAGATTTGTGAATAGTTTGGGAGTTTGTTTTGAAGAAAAAAAGGGAAAATGTAGGCTTAATGGAAAGGGACTTGGGAGTGAGTCCTCTTAAATTCTTAACTTGGTATTTTATTTTGCAATCTTGTTTCCATTTTTGCAATCCACCTTCAGTGTTCAACTTTTTTGTTAGGATAAGCTTCTAATATTTCTAGCTTTAAACTGATGTTTAAATGAACTTAGTGCTGACAAAGCCAGGGTGCTGTCTTGCTTGGGGTAATAACATTGTTGGTGTCGTGACCCTCTGGAACACTTGAGTGATCTGAGACACTGGCCACTTGACAAGCTGAAAGTATAATTCCAAATTGCTGTGAAGCCTGGTGTTGGATGCCAAATTCTGTAGAGACAGGGAAAGATCAGCCATACTCCAGCCAGGAAAAGTAGCAAAGTGACAACTCTTTTCCTCTCTGGTTTGTCACACCCCATTAACACTTGTACCTCTCAATCCCACTCAGGCGTACAGTCCTGCAGCCAGGATTATTCGGTTTGTATAGCCCAGAAAACTGATCAGGACTTAGGTGCACACTTTGCTTTTGAAAATATGGATTAGATGTTAGAGAAAAAGGTAACTGCTTGCAATGCATCCTTAGTATATATTAGACTGAATGATAAAGTTCAGAGGGTTGTAATCAATGGAGTAGAATCTAGTTGGGGGCCTGTCAGTGGTGTTCCCCAGGGATCTATACTGGGTCCAGTTTTATTCAACTTGTTTATCATTAACCTCGGGGCTAGTGTTGACTATAAGCCATCAGTGTGCCCTTGTGGCCAGGAGGTTCAATAGTGTGTTGGGGTGCATTGGAAGGAGTGTGGCCAGCAGGTAGTGGGAGGTGATCCTCCCCCTCTATTCGACCCTAGTGAGGCCATATCTGGAGTGCTGTGTCCAGTTCTGGCCTCCTCAGTATAAGAAAGACAAGGGGCTACTAGAGAGGGTCCAGCAGAGGGTCCCAAAGATGTTTAGGGATCTGAAGCATCTCTCTCATGAGCCTGTTCAGTCTAGAGAAGAAGACTGGGAAGAGATCTCATGAACACATATAAATATCTCTAAGATGAGTGCCATGAGGACAGTGCCAAACTCTTCAACCACAGGATGAGGAGCAGTGGCTATAACTAAAACACAAGAAATTTCACCTCAACATGAGGAAGAACTTTATGTTGAGGGTGGCAGAGCACTAGAACAGGCTGCCCAGGAGGGTCATGGAGTCTCCCTCTCTGGAGACATTCAAAAACTGCCTGGATGTGTTGCTGTATGACCTGCTCTAGATTGACCCTGCCTTGGCAGGGGCGTTGGACTAGATGATCTGCGGAAAGGTCCCTTCATAGCTTAACAACCCTGTGATTCTGTGACTTTGTATGTTTGGTTTGGATTTTTTTTTTTTTTTGTGTTTTTTCTTGTTGCTGCTCACCTTTGACAATCACTTTGCTTCCCTCTTTATTAATATTTTTACTAGTGTTGATAGGATCTAGCAACAGTGGAAAACTTCAACCAACAAAATGTGGTAGAGGTATAAAAGGCTTTTGAAAGGCCTCTGTTTGATAAAAGTCAAATCTCTTCAAACAGTACTCTGATCTTACAAACTTATGTTTCAGTATTTCTGCGCCCTTATGAATAGCTAGGTTATCTCTTTATAAATTCTATCATATGAAGTCTGCTTTATAACAAGAGATTGGATCTTTCCAGTTTAATGCCAATGCATCCTGCTTTATATGTTTTTGCTGAAGCCGACCGTTACTGTAGACATAAATCCTTCTCTGGCTGCAGATAAACTGGAATAAGACAACCAGCCTCCAGGGGGCTGTCTATATCTCCCTGAAAGAGTACTCAGACCTATGGTATCTAGCAGCTGAGCTGCTTGTGATATTTTCCTTAACCCTGTTGCAGTCAGCGTGGACTGGGTTAGTGTTAGCAAAGACCTGTTATTAAGCTGTTTATACTAATCAGATTTACTTTGGCTGAAACAAGCACTCGAAGAAGTAGCTTAGCTAGGAGGCCTGAGAGAGCAGTAGCCAGAGGGTGGAGGGAAGCTGTAATCAGGACATAGGCTGATGGGACCTCTTCTGCTGACACAGCTGGAGTTGAGAAAGAACTTGTAGTGACAGCCTCAAGCCTAATTGGAGCCTGATGAGACTATAGCTCCACAACTGCAAACGCAGTCTGTATTTTTATAGGGCAGTGAACTCTGTCCTCTCCTATGCTGGAACCTCCCCTTACTTAGGTGCAGTGCATTGTTTCAAATTTGTTCTTCCCAGCTTTGGCTCATCTCCTGTGTTTACTCAGCGCTTTTAATTAAAGGGCAATTCAAGTGGGCAGGATACTCTTTCCACAACTAGCTTGACCCTGGGGAGGTAAGGCTTGTTCTGTAGCCATCCTCAGAGAGGAACATGGCGCTCATTCTTTATCATCAGCACTAGGCAATGTTTAATAACTGGGAGAATTATTAATTTATTAAAATGAAATTAAAGAGTGGAGAAAAATAGAGGATGTCTAGGGTAGAAAGGATGTAGCTGTCCAAGTTGAAACATAGCCAGGATACTTAGATTAAATTCTGCATTCTTTCACAATATTCCTTGGGATCAGTAATGAGAACAAATGGCCATTTATGTCTAGGCTGTCTCTTTTAGCCTGAAAAGAAGGTGAACAAAGAATCCTTATTACGCTTGGGCTCCAGAGTTTTGCTGTCCTTGGAACATTTCAGCTCAGCTCTAAAAACAAAGATCTGGCTATTCAAAAGTGCTTGCAGCTCTGATAAACTATTACTACTAGCTGGTAAGAGTTAGTAATGGAGCAGCTCATTAGTCAACACTACCTCCCTTTGTATATTAAATGAAGAATGCTTTTCAAGTAACAGGAAGCACCTTACAGTATCTAATTATAGAGAGTAGTTGGTAACTATTTCACTTTTAATGGCACAATCAATTTTATTAATGAAAGTTTGAATTAAAACTTAAAGATAGTGTAGTTTTAGGCAGACAGCCAAAGCTTGAATTACTATACTTAGCGACTTGCGGGGAAAAAAAAAAAGTATGTGGACACTTACCCACATCTATATTTTTTAAAAGGAGCTCTTGATTGCTTTTGGTTTATGTCTCTTTGGTAATATTGACGAGAAATCAGATGATAAATAATAATAAACTAGATGGTTCAAACTCAAGTGACCAGCACTGGGAACATATGTGTATGGTCTCAGAATATATGCTAGTCAGGACTGTGGCTGGATTTTTGAATCAAGCTATCATGGTTTCACATGATGGAAACTATTCAGACCAACCTCTTAACAAGAATGATGTTTAGTTTTTTTTCTAATTTATTCTGAAAATGTTTACATTTTTCTTCTATTTATTCTTTAAGCTTTTCCATAGCTTGAAGAGGTTGTTTAGACAGGTGTGCTGATTGGTTAAAGCTTGTGTGATGTCTCTGTGAAATTGTAAACATAAACCTTCTTTAACTAATACTGAGATTTAGAACTTGTATCTGTCTGAACTTGGAATGTTGTACATGGTAAAAACTAGGTTCTTCACTAGTTCTTTCTGTGGGGAGTGGTAAAGATATCACTGAGGTGTTTTATGTCAAATAGTGCTTGAGCTGGTTATGAACCAAAATATTAAAACAATGTTCCATACGCTTAAATCTGTCTCTTCTCAAAAAGTCTTATAATTCAGAATTGGCTTTTCCAGTTGATCTAAGCATTAATTTGGGTGTGTTGTAGGGCAGGGGTGCAGAGGGCGTGGAGGGTGTTGTTTGCTTGCATTTAGAGGAAGTTTGTCTTTAAACAAGCTAAACATCAAGGTATTCTGTGAAGATTTGATTTTGGAAAATTCTCAAATGTCTAAATTGGGTTTGGAACAAAACCTGCTTAAGAATAGCACATAAAATTGCTGCCATATGAAATGGAGTAAATATTCTAAACCGAAGTTTTTTAGAAAATAGATAATTATTGCAGTACATAGAGGAATGGGTTGAGATAATTCTGTCCTCTTCTATGCACTGTGGTTCTTCAAGATACATGCATAAATAAAAGACCAAGGTTGTCTCAGGCTCCAAATAATTATTTTCAATCAGTCAAAACAGAAAAGAGAAAATTGGAAATTTCCAGTTTTGTTTACTGGTCAAACCAAAGAAATACAACATTGAGCTGGTAGCACTTGAATTCTGTGCTTATATAAACCACAGAGACTCAAAGGTCTGCATATGCATTCTATATGCGTATGCTATAATTGCAGTGACTAAAGGGTTAATACACCTTTAAACATATGCTATTCCAGCCCTGGTAATTTAATAATATTTTAGGATTTTTAAATATGTTCAAAGCTTGCAAGGTGTGCATTCCAGGCTTTCTGGTAACAGCTGGAAATCCCTAATTATAGTTCACAGGTTACACATTCATCTGACAAAATCTGTAAATAAACCCTGAAAGGCAAGAATTCCATTTCCATAGTTAAATTCTGAATGCTGCAGATTCAATCACCAGGGAATGGGAAATAACTTACAATAATATTACATTTCAGTATGTGAAAGGATGAAAACATCCACTTCTTGCCAGATTAAGAAGGGATTATGATTAGTATTTATGAAATGCACAGGTTACTTGTAAAGTGAAAATATTTTAAGTGCTTGGATGAATTGTACCTAATTGTTGCTTTCATGACATGAATAAAAGATAAATGAAAGTAAATCAAGCTTCCACCTAACAGCAGATTTGACTCTGTCCTTTTTGTACTTATTTCATGAGGGCTGAAATCTTCTTCATTCAAAAGACAAAGCAGTGGATCCAGAGTGATTATAAACTGGTGCAAAAATATCTGTTGTCTCTGCTTCCCACCATACAGGGATGACATATTCTTAATTTGAGCTTAAAGGTGATCTGGGAAATGAGCAGTCGCTTGATTTCTCACTCAGGCTTGCTGGAGGACTGGTATCACTAAGGTTTTTCAGAATCCAAGCACTTAGGCCAGAAAATGTGATTAGGGAATCAAATTCTAGTGAGAGGCAATAATTCAGCATCCCATTCATTTGGTCCTTGAGAGGGACTAGAGGTAAACTGGTAGCTGATTACCAATCTCTCGAGCCATATACTCTCTCATATGACACTTAATTAAAGTAACGAGTATGGTTGCAATTTTAAGGCCTAGGAATAATTTCCCAAAGTAATTATATTTCTTCTTAGGGTTTTCAATTCATTCAGTTAAAGGTGGTTTGCTCAGATTTGTGAGCAGTTTTCAGAGGTAGATATGTAAATATATAGAGCCAAGTGACATAATTGTACCATTCAGTGACAATTAAAATGGCTTAACTTGTAGGCTTCCTTGGAGATAAACATCAGTTAGAGGACTCCATGATTGTCAGTATTTTGTAGAACTTCTGTATTTGTTTGGATAAAATGCATTTAAGCAATTTATTTATACACTTAACACAATTTAAACCAACCCGAAAAAATGTAATTTGCCTATGATTGTCACACATCAGCCTTACCAGCATTAGTCAGTCTGCATGTCCTGAGGCACTGGCAGATGTAATGTCTGATAGAAAACTGTTCTACTGATTTCCTGTTCCACAAAATATAGGTCTTATTGCTGTGCAACACA
This sequence comes from Psittacus erithacus, assembly GCA_009867235.2. Lineage (NCBI taxonomy): Eukaryota > Metazoa > Chordata > Aves > Psittaciformes > Psittacidae > Psittacus > Psittacus erithacus. The sequence goes on from WYDI02032081.1 coordinate 44,221, forward strand.
TGATGTTTAGTTGGATATAAAGATAACTATAGGATGTTAGCGTTTATAAAAGCGTGATTTAAACTGCATTGATTTCTTCCTTTTTCTCTTTTATTTTTAAAAAAGGCTGTTATCTCTTTTCTGTAGAATTTGTCTTCACTTAATGAGACTGAAAAAATTGTATCTTCTGTCTTTATTTCTGATCTCTTCTATGTTGCTGTACCTCCACTGATTACAAAGGGTGAGGAGGCCATGAGGGTGTTATGTGCTTACGAATTCTGAAACTGAAACAGTACTTACGCCTCTAAAACAGTGCATCCAACAATTAAACCACCCCAAATTAAAACTGTTTATGGAAATACATTTATCTCTTCTCAGTAAACTCATTTCTGTGCAGAGGACTTGGACAATATCTGTGCACTGCTGATGTCTGTCATGTGCTTGCTCAAGTATGAATGCATTACTCTACCTATTTCAAAAAACAATATCCATATTTATAATGTCCTTTCATCTCCTGTCATTAAGGAGTTGAGTCTTCAAAGATAGTCTGCTTTTCCTTTGTGAAAATATTGCATGGACTCTTGGTAATCACTGATTACAACAGGAACATGGGTGGCTGGCTTGGCTAAGCTGAGGCTAGAAGTAAGGAAAAATTCCATACTCCCAGACCCCAGTATGGAGCATGACTTTGCAGCCTATGGAACTCAGCTGGCTGCAGAGATGTCTTCACCAACTGAGATGCAGAAATTTCTGGTGTATATAGAGAACTAAGAGCCCTATAAACTGTCCAGGCTGCTTAAAGGTTAATTTGCTTTCCATAGCTTTGTGGTTTGATTTTTTTTTTTTTTTCTTTTTCATGCAGCACACTGATATTGCATATGTTCATAGCAGCACCCTAGCCAGACACAGTGGAGAAGAATGGAGTTCAGGTTCCCATGGCAGAAGAACAGTATATTCAGAATCCTTAACCTTGTTAGTGCCTAGTATACAGGTTGGCTGATGTCCCTACAGTCCTCATAGTAAATGGGAATGTGATTTAGACCTGATATAGGTAGTATAAATGTGTGAAGCTAATCAATATGATCCACTCTGTAGTTATCTGCCTATTCTCTGGGACATGTGTTCTGCTGGTATAGACTCTACATGGGTCAAATTGGCTGAACTTCTGGTTATCCTTCCTATAACTGCCAACATCAGACTGCAAACCTCAGTCTGTGTGTTAAAATAGTCTAATGAAATCCCACTGAAGATGTATGCAGAGGTATTCACAGCACAGAACTCCTGTGGGACAGGTCTCCTTGCCTCACAGCCATGGACTAGACTGCAGTCATTATTTTCCCAGTTAAACCCATAGCACTAGGGGATTAAAAGATCACCCCAAGACCTGAATAATGTTTTTCTGAAGAGAAGGAAGGGTGCTTACTGCTGCTTTGAACTGTGCATAAGAGAAATATTGCAATAGAGAATGAGGGTTTACTTCATTCTGTCAATCACCCTCATGCTTTTTTTATTTATTCATATAGGATTACATCCTGCTGTATTAGCTTTATCCAACTGAATGAAAACCAATATCTGCAACTGATGTTTTTTGTCATTTGCTGTTTCATATTTGTTGTGTCTGGGCAACAAACAAGTAAGTGTAACCATTTCAAATAGTATGGTTAACAAGATTCTGTTCTTCACATGTATGTACTTTTAACTATTCTTATTGCGCATCATGTATCACACACATTACAGAAAATTAAGAGCAGTAGAATTAATTTATTTTTTTACAGTAGAGTGTTTCTTATGCATATTCATACTGAATGGAAATTTCTCAATTTGTCAATTTGCCATGGTCAGATATTGTTCAAAATATTGAAATGTGCCTTGCTGTGTGCAACCCATTAGCTGCAAGTTGGTTTGTTGTTATAAGGGATTTACTGAGTTATCAAGACAAATGAGAGAAATGTGACATTTAGTTATTCTGTGCTGAAGGAATGCTTTATCACAGGATAAGGGTATATGCCCACATAACGAGAACAGGTGTATCATGTGAAAAGGCATAAGAAAGTTCTGTGAGGCAGAGGAAAAATGATTTTGTGAGTGGAATTTGTTAGCAAACACACAAAAGCCTTTAAACCCCTTTAATTTATAGCTGTAAAACTAGTTTACAAGTGAAGATATTGAAGACATACAGTTTTAGTGCATGCCACTTAATGTTTTTATGTTTTTGAGTCAAATGTTTCTACACACACAGAGAAAATCAAAGCAACATGGTTTGTAGCACACTCCGGTGTACAGTAAGCTGTGGAGGCCTTTCTAGTTGGCACTTGATAAGAGTCATTCTCATGAAACAGGCATAATCTCTTAATTATTTATAGACTTACAGGAGAAGTAATGAATTGGGAAACAGTACTTGCTTTAGGAAAGCAACCCACCTGTGTCTCCTGGGTAATAATCCTGATGCTGATTTTGTGTTGCTCATGCACGTGCAAGTTCAAAAATATTCAACAGAGAATTGCATAGAATACTGAAACCTCAAAATAGAAAAGTTACACTTCTGTTAGAGAATACCTTTAAAGAAAACTGGGTTTTGCTGGTTTTGTTTTTTTACCTTGTATGTAAGTTTCAACAGCCTCTGATGCTAGCAAAGCAAATTGCAGTTAGGAGAGCTGACAAGTACAATCTCTGAGCAAATACATGTAAAAATGTCCTGAAATATCAGGACTAGTAGCTAACTCTCTGTTATACTGGTAGAACACCAGCCCCCACCCCAAACCCAACAAGCAAACTGATTTCAGCGCAAGTCCTAACTTTGTGCAGGACTTTAAATGATAGTGTTATTCTTTGTGGGCGTGTATGTGTTAAAATGTGTTAAGACCCATGGATATTGTTATATATAGTCTTTAATATTTTAAATTATTCAGATAGTTCATTTTAATACTTGATTTTTCCATGGCCATGTGCAACTAAACTGAGAATGTGAAGAATTGCTATGCTACGAAGACAGCAATTCCTCTTCAGGAGTGCAAAAGTGCTGAAAGAAAAAGAGAGGAAACCTGGCATAGATACATTTAATTCTTGTTCCTGTCCTAGCAAGAAATCCTGTCTCCAGCTAAATTGCTTTAATCTAAATGTAGTTTAAACTGGTAGAAAGGGTAATGTGCTCTAAACTTCAGAGCTCACATCCTTATGGCTTTATAACTTATTCTCTGAAACAGAGATGCACATGAATCCAGCCTCTGCCATTGTCCAGGCTTTCCTCTGGTGCTATGGGATATCCCTATTGCCATTCAACTGGAGAGGTATGTATCTGGAGAGGTTTAAATGTACGCTGCCTGTTAATATCACTGCTGTATGGGGAAAGGAGGATGTCAATTTGCATTTGCAGCATTAACAAAAAAAACTCCAAAATGTGCTTGGTGACAGCCAGCATGGCTTCACTAAGGGGAAATCCTGCCTCACCAATTTGGTGGCCTTCTATCATGGGGCTATGGAACTGATGGACAGGGGTAGAGCAGCTGATGTCATCTACCTGGACTGGTGCAAAGCGTTCGACACTGTCCTACATGACATCCTTGTATCTAAATTGGAGAAACATCAATTTGATAGCTGGACCACTCGGTGGATAAAGAACTGTCTTTATGGCCGCACACAGAGTTGAGATCAATGGCTCAATGTCCATCTGGAGACCAGTAATGAGTGGTGTCCCTCAGGGATCCGTGTTGGGACCGGTCTTGTTCAACATCTTTGTCAGTGACA
>WYDI02032083.1:0-29903 GCA_009867235.2 Psittacus erithacus
CCCTGCAAGTGTTCACACACCGTGGAGCCGAGGCCCTCAGTGCCATGGGTTAGTGGTGGCCTTGGCAGTGCTGGGGACGGTTGGACTGGATGAGCTTAATGGTCTTTTCCAACCCAGGTGATTCTATGATTCTGTGCTTTAAGTGAATTTAACTGCATTCTCTTGGTCTGCACAATGAGGTAGGACACAACTCAATAGCAGTTTCCACAGCATACATCATAAACAGTTATGAAAGTCATGGAATAACTAGCACGATGCAATTCATACATTTGATAAGTGGTCAACAGTGCTCAGAATTTAGTAATGCTGAGTTTTGTTAATGTAACTTTTCACTGGAGATAAACGTATTTTGGTTTTATTTTAAAAGCAATGGCACTGGGGTTAAAACATATTGAAATTTAATTTTGCAGCCCGGAGTATCAATAACGAGGAGCTTTAGTTTAGCATATGATTTTTCTGGGTACAACTCTGATTAGTAGCACGGTCAAGCAGAAAAAAACCCTCACTTATTTTTTTTACCCAAACAATAGCACTCGTCATAAACCAGCATTAAGGTATGAGCTAGATTGAGCAGCTTTATGTGATGTTTTTTTAACTTGACAGAAAAAAGAATGCTGAAACTATTACCTTGGAGGCCTGCATACTTCAGTGATGACCAGTTTGGTATATTATAACAACCTCCACCATCTTCTTGCTCTTCTGCCTCACATCTATACAGCACTTGATTTAGGTCAGCCAAAGTCAGTTTAGATGCAATACTGAAGAAAACAGCGGAGAAAACACAACAATTCTAAACCCAAAAAGCAGCATCAGTAGGGAAAGAGAGAAGAGGATTTCATGAACAATGCTAGCTACAGATTTCAATCAAAATAACTCACCACTTCATCCTGGAAATTAAAAGCCTAAATTTTGAGATGCTCTGCTCTAATGTTTCACTATTTATTTAGAAACACAGTATTAAGTACAAACCCTGAACAGTCAAACCCCAACAATGACAAGCACTCCATGTAGCCTGTCCACTTTAAGCGGCAACTATACAGAACGTGAACAAAAGAGCCCAGGAAGTTTTGAAGTATTAACCCTGCTTATATTATACATAAAAAGAATCTTGCAGTTTTTATTGCCTTCTGACAATCCAAATCTACCTTCAAGAGCAACAACAACAAAATCCTCACCAAGTTTACAGAGCATTCTTTGCTCCCAAGTGTAGTTCTCTCAGTTCTACTTTAGAAACTTAAAGCATACTCACGAGGAAAATAATGTATTTAATATAGGTGCTGAATGATCATCAGGAAGACTTCCAGATTTAAAGTGAGGGTTGAACTGGATCAAGTGATTGCGGAGTACACCAACAGCCTCTTGTGCCTTTGGGTCAAGACTAACTCTGTAAAAACGAGTGCATAACTTGGAGAAATTGAGCACTTCAAATAACTATTCCCAACCTCAAAGCAAAGCAGCCCATCATTCTGTTTGCTAACACAGCCACTGCACAGCTATAACAACGTACCTGAACACTATTACACTTCCTGGGGTCAGTTTTTCAAATTCTATTTCTTGAACAAATTCATTTGGCCCTTTTATGGTGGTTCCCGCTTGCTTTATGATTTTGCTGTCTGTGATCTTTGAAAAGAGAACACATTTGCAACAGAAATTCAATGTCTTTTCTAAGGTAAAATAACACGAATGACAAAGTATTACATGAGAACATGGGTGAAGGGGCCTACCTGGATGTGCTCTCTGAGTTCCACTGTGAAATTAGGCAATCCATTTACAAAATGTTCATCTTTTTTGTAAGGACTGGCACTTCTCTCAATAGTCCGAGCCTCAAGTACTACTTCTTCTATTTTTCCTAAGAAAAGTTAGATCATATTGTAGCTGTTAAAATACTTCAAAAGAACCCCTTTTCAAAACATGAAGCAAAATCTAAATCCCCAAATACTCCGAATGAAACCCTCAAATATTCAAAATACAAGTCTGTTATACAGCTAAAGAATAACCAGATATGAGGAAGTGTTTTAAATATCCTATAAACACTCACTACACATTCACTGGCTGCACTGTATTTAAAACTTACTAGTTTTGTTATTTCATAATAAATGAACCATGAAATCAGTGACCAATTAGTGAACTACAAACTGACTTCTACTGAGTCTCTATTACCTTACAGGAAAAACCGTAAGAATGGATTCCAAACTGCAGCTACAGACGGATGGATCTAAGGCAGAAGCTCTTCCCTGTGAGGGTGCTGAGGCGCTGGCAGAGGGTGCCCAGAGAAGCTGTGGCTGCCCCATCCCTGGCAGTGTTCAAGGTCAGGTTGGACACAGCTTGGAGCAACCTGCTCTAGTGGAAGGTGTCCCTGCCCATGGCCGGGGTTGGAACTGGATGAGCTTTAACACCTTTTCCAACCCAAACCAGTCTGGGATCATATTTTTATATTCAAAGTGTAACAGCTACCATTAATATTCAAATATTCTAATTTTCTCTAGCCTTTCGGTAAACTACAAACTAAAGTATACAGGTCTTGCAGTCACTTGTAAATGTCTTGACATGTAATGTGACTAAAACAGGTGCACGCACACAAAGAACTGAGTATACTTAAAAAGCCAGTTTGGAAAGCTTCTCTTCAGAAATGTGTCCCGGTAGTGTATAGAAGTTGTTATAATTTCCTACTATTAAGTATAGTAAATACTTTGCATATGTAGGTAATACATACATAATATTAATATTATCTCCACATTAACTTATGCATTACAAAGTTGTTTCTTATTAATATGTATTTTAAAACTACAAAAACAGTCATTTACAAAGAAGCTGAACAGCAACAACTGACAAATATGATGATATTTTAGCCTTCACAGTATAACACTTTATAACAATCCCTGCCCCAACTCTGTACAACTAACTTTCTTGCTGTGAACTATTTCCTACCAGCTCACAAACAAGACAGCAAACAAAGCACACCCTCATGGAGAGCTTTTAAGAGAAAGCAGACTTAACATGAATGCCTTTGAAAACCCTAAGCAAGGTAAGCTTCTTACAGTTTCTTTAACCACTTCTGGTGGATGCATGTTGGTACATACAAAAAGAGTGTTATATACTGAAAATTCTCAATCTGAAACACATGACATCAGTATAAAAAGTATGGAATAAGAACTTGAATTTTTTGTATGCCTGCCATCTCTTGAAAACAAATCTGATTACCTGGGATACACATTTCAGGTACTTCTTTACTGTAGAATGAAGTTTTAGGATCCCTGAAGGCAGTTCGACTTACAGCCACAACAGACTGGTGTGTGTTAGGGCAATGCCTTGTCACTGCCACTATGTCTTCATCAACTTGATCTACATACACCTAGAAAAGACAGACCATTGCAACTCTGCTCACTCACAACAGGAATAGAGAGAAATCACAGTGGTACTCTCACTTCTTGCCTGATTAAAGCCTTTAGCCCCCAGCTCCTGATGCAGCCTGTTTATGGCCAGCCTTCCTGCTAGAATTCCTGTTTGGAAGTTAACTTCACCAGAACCCAGGTGTGCTGCTGGATTCCATTTTGCGTAAAACCTCTCTTCAGATACCACAGAGATCTGTAGAGAAATTAAGATTTAAGCAAATATCAGCTACTCTGGAAAAACAAAACAACAAACAGCTGGGGGTGACATGCTTTAGTGGTAGGCTTGGCAGTGCTGGGGTAACGGCTGGACTTGATGATCTTAAAAGTCTTTTCCAACCTGGCTAATTCTATATAATCAATTCAAATTTCATATGAAATCTGATGATCCAAAGTAACACCTGCTAGTTAACTGCTTGGAGTTTCAAATAAACAGCATAAAAGCATGTCCTAGGACAAGAACAAAGCTTACATAATTAAAAAGAACTGAGGAGTTCAACTGCAGACACATACCTGGTGTGGTACTAGTTCGTCATAGCCTTTGGTGCTTCCTGTAGCACAGCATGCCATGGAAACAATCATTGCACTGGGAAGAGCATCATATGCAGATCGGTGCTACATTAAAAACATGTCTTTGTTAAAGACATAATTCATTCCTCCCAATTCAGCATGCAGATCTCAGTTTAAAAGAGGAGTAAAACTAACTACAAATGTATTAACAAAAGCAACTTAAGAGAAACCCACAAAAATAAGCACTCCAGTTCCCATCACAATCTCATTCTCCCCTGTAGAGTGGCTTAGGAGGACAGGTTAAGAAACAGGAACAGAACCACTTACAGTGGCTGAAATGAAAGAATCAAACCAGCTCATGAAGTAGCTTTATACACTTTTTCCCTTAAAAGAAAAAATCCTGAGACTCAGAGGGAATTGTTATAAAATTCTATTCTCTGCATAACAACTTGAAGAACTGAAACTCATTTTCCCTCAATATTGCTCAGGGAAAACATTCAACTTGCACCAAGCCCTCCCATGGCTCAGACACAGCAATTCAAAAAACATTCAATGTAAACTCTGGGGTTTTGTTTAGGTGCTCACCTGAATTGGACATTCATTATCATGGGTAATATCCATAAAGAGTGCATGAGCAATAGCTGGCATCAAAGGCCTCAAACGTGGCTGAACAAAAGAGCCAACGGGTTCACCTCCAAAACGATAAACTAACCTTCCCTCTTCATGGCTATTATAAGCCGTCATTGCCTCTAAAGAACAAAACAGGTAGACGGTTTGCATAAGAGTAACTACCACAGAGTAAAACATGCACAAAGATATTAATGCAGCACTTTACAGTTGTTACTTTGGTGTGTTCATTGATTAAAAAAACCACAGAAATTGCATACAGCTATACGCTCAAGTGTGAATGTGCAACCCAGGAGTTGTTGAGCTATTCAGTGTCATAGATTAAGGCAGAGAAAGCTAAGGGGAAAAGGGAGAAAAAAAAAAATCTGAAACTGCTCATCATAGGCTTTAAGAAACTGACGCAACAGAAGTCAGACACTATGCGGCCCTTGCATAGCAGAACTGTGCTACAACCTCTTCTCTCACTAGAATAAGAGGGTAATATTTAACCTTCAGTAAACTGATGCAGGATGTCTTTTCTTTCACAGCTAGTACAGTATTTTTTGCTGAAGTATCAAGGAAGTCACAATACAAAAAATGTACTTCTGGTTGCACAGAGCATGAAATTCATAGTGCATAAGACAGAAGCAACCTTTCCTTGGAACAAGCATGTATGTCATCTACAATCTCTTGTTGGGAACACAGCACACACACAGCAAGCCTACCTCTTATTAAGGAGGTAATGCCCAGCCTATTCACAAAGATATTGTCCAGCTCCTCATTTCCTGTGAACAGCTCAGCCACTACATACAAATTGGCTCTCAATTTCCTAGCTGTGTCCAGCATGTACTGCAAAAAGCACAGCCAAAAAAAGCCACAGAAAGAGGGAAAAGGTAGATACAAAAAAGGACAAGTTTCAAAGCTAGGCAGGGAGTGGACAATAGGAAAATGCCATGCAGCAAAGATAAACAGGCAAAATTAAGAAACAAAAAAGTTGTTACACAAAAGAGGACACAAAAACATAAGCAAAAATAAAGAAGTAGCATAAAAACCAGGCAAGTTAAACAGAAAATGAAGAAGAGGCAATTGCATAAGCAAAGAACATGGATATGTAAGGAAAAAAAAAAAGGCATACCAATGTTAGTTTCACATTAAAAACTCCAAACCATACATGACAATCCTACATCATTTCCATCTGCTTATTGTACCTCTGATCAGGCTGGTAATTCCTAGGCGGTTGACAAAAATATTGTCAATGTACTCACTGCCCGTGAAGAGTTCAGCTACCACATAAAGATTAGGTCTGACTGATCTGGCTGTTGCTAGCATCTCCTATAGATCATAACACATTTTTAATGCAAGACATCCATTGTCAGCTATATATATGTATATGCAATCATGAACATGAACAGTAACCAAACTTAAGTAACTCATCCATGCTGCTCATTAAAAAAATTCCTAACAGTTAAGATGGATAAAAGCACATTCGTATTTTACAACTCATTCTAGGAAACTCTCTTAAAGAGTTAAAGCCAATTACTACTTTGGTTTTAAACAAAACTTTAGCTCAAAATGGAACGACAAAGGTTGGATAAAAGCGATACCTGTAAAGACTTCAGTTTTAGCTTTCAAAGTAACCATTCCAAACCCAGTAACAATATATGAAAGAATGGCAGAAGTTTGGAAACAGCTGCACTTTAGAGCTCCCATGTGTGCAATGCAACTTGTTTTAGAGAGTTCTTCATAGAAGTAGGTAAGCTCTGTAACCAAGCTAAGACTATGCACTGACAAGCTGTATTACTCAATTCTTAAACCTCATTTCCTGGGGAAGTACAATGTCTGGATGGAGTCAGCACCATAGTAAACAAGAAGCACTAATCGTAGCAATAAGCCTGCCAGCCAACTTCTTGCAGGTGTTCTTTCCCAACTTTTCAATACTGGGAAGTAAACCTCTTCCTGATTAATTCAGCAATAGCAAAAATACGTATGACAAAGACACACTAAGACTTTGAACCATGTCTTGGCAATGACCCCCACTAAAACTGACATCCTGCACCCTGGCAGTCACTGCACTTAGTCCATAGCTATGTGAGGGAAACTTTAGCCAGGTCCATCAGCATGTGTAGTATTTCAGCTAAAGCAGAGGTAAAAGATAATATAGCTATACCACTCTATGACCTGCTTAAAGGAGCTGAAACCATATCTAACATCACCAGTCAAGAAACCTTGCTTATGCTGTGAGGAAGATTCATTCACACCTGAACTACTAAGATCCTGCAAATACCACAGCAGTGGTGCAGGACTGAGTTCAAAGGCAGAACCTGCTTTACAACAAACATGCCTAATTTTACATACCTCAGCTACATGAATGGGTGTTGAGTGACAGTTGTCAAGACGAACACCATGGAAATACTTGGCAGTGATTTCAGTGTATTTTTTCATGTGAGCCCACAGATATGGGCAGTCTTCAGGCTTATTGCCATAACGCAGCTTCACACTGTCTCCCCAGCAAATGAGCTCTCTTCTCAAGTAAACATTTGAGCCTGCAAGAGAAGTAAATTCATTATAGAGTATATGTATAGTACAGAACGTGTACCAAAACCAGAATGTAATATTTCATTTCCTAGAACACTGTGATGAAGAATAAAGATTCCAACAGTAACAGTACCAACTCAAAATCTACGTAGTCTACACTGACACACAATTTCAGAGTACTCCAAGCAAATAAACTTCCACAGTGATATTAATTCTTCAAATTGAAATAAAATTCCTTTTAATTCTTCAAAGTGGTATAAAAACTCTACTTGAGGGGAAAAAAAAGAAGAAAAAGGCAGCAAACAAATGAAGGAAATCAGTAATTGGGTTGTTTATACCAGCCAAATTGAAAAGCATCTCTCTGTGTTACCATATAGAAACTGCCAAAGCCCCAGCTTCAAATTCCATTTCTGTTACCAGCAGACTGATGCTCTAAGGCAAATTTCCAAAGTACTTCGGCTGGTAGGGCACTTAAAATAGACAACGTTCCTAAACAGCTTTTTTTGTGTATGAAAATAGTTATCCTTCATCTCACCTAGTTTCACATATGAATTTTTTGCCTTCTTTTTGAAGCAATTAATAACAAAAAATCTTTAAATCTGAGTTCATCTGTAATATACTTACAGAGATTTAACTGTGATAAAGACTTATACAGTCAGATCTAAAACAAATGATTTCTGGCCTATATAAGTCACTTATTTGACAGTGCAGCAATACCACTTAAAAACCAAACAAACACCAAAACCCCACACTTTTTGTAACATGTAATATCCAGGACAAACACAGAAATGTCAATATACAGACCCACATAAGAGAAATACAGTTGTATTTGAGCCATCAGTCTTCTGAAGGTCTATTTATATTCATCTTATCTAAACCTGATCAAAGCATGAACATGGTCAGCACCACTCAGGATGGGTAGGACATAGCTACTCCATTGCTTTCTGCTACACCTACCCCAGCTATACTGATGCACAAGTTATTTTAGTCGCTGAAGCTTGAATTAGGTCAGGAAACTTGACGAAAAGTAATTCTGCATTAGCAAAGAGATGGTTTTTCAGCCACACTGATTTCCTAAGCTTACATTATGGACACTTTACTCATTGGGCCTACACAATGTAAGATGCACAAGAGTATGCAAGCTAGTAAGTAAAGAGCACGGACTGCAACTCACCAGAACTTCCAAAAGTGTTCACTGAAGCACAGCTGACCTTTTATCTTCACTAATGGCAACACAGCCACATGGACAGAAAAACTGGCTTCCTTTGGATAAACACCATTATTTTTGTAAGGGCCATTTACAGAACTAGCCACAATTGTTTTGCAAGTCCATTATTTGTACCCTTATGTATAATATTTTCACAATGTATTCTCAGGTTCAGTAACGTGTGTCACAAAACGAAAGATATAACACAAGTATAAAGCACCCAAAAAGCTACAGATGAATTAAGAGCATTATCAGGGGCTGGAGCACCTCCTGCAGAAAGACAGGCTGTGAAAACTGTGGCTGTTCAGCCTGGAGAAGAGAAGCTGCATGGAGACCTCACAGCAGCTTCCAGTGTCTAAAGGGGGCTACAAGGATGGTGGAGAGGGACCCTTCATCAGGAACTGCAGCGATAGGACAAAGGGTGCTGGGTTCACACTGAAACAGGGGAAGTTTAGGTTAGATCTAAGGCAGAAGCTCTTCCCTGTGAGGGTGCTGAGGTGCTGGCACAGGGTGCCCAGAGGAGCTGTGGCTGCCCCACCCCTGGCAGTGCTCAAGGCCAGATTGGATGGGACTTGGAGCAACCTGGCTGTAGTGGAAGGTGTCCCTGCCTGTGGCAGGGGGTTGGAGCCGGATGAGCTTTAAGGTCCCTTCCATCCAAACCGTTCTGTTTCTATGATTCCAAGAGAGAAAACTCTGTAATAGACATTACGTATGCTAACTAAAGCCAGAGACTGAAGGAAGGTCTCCCAGAAGAAAGGGCAATTAGCTGAAAGGCAACTGAACAAAAACCACGCTTGACACATGTATTATCTTCATCCTTGTGAAGCAGGTTAAAAAAAAACCCAAACAAAAACCAAACAGTACATAAAAACCAGTGAAAGGGCGGTAAATTACTTTGCAAAAGTGAGGCATTTGCAAACTCCAGGGCACTCTGGAATATCAATTAGATTAGCTTCTAAAGCAGACTGTAACTCTTAGATTAGAATTAAACTGACCTTTGTTTGATTCAGTTTACAAAGTGAATGCCTACTCTGAAAACTAGAGTTGTCAATCTTGCTTTTATTGGATATCAGCGCTGCCCCCAAAGAAGTTAGAATGCAGTACTTCAGTGCATGGTTATTTCATACCCTGTCTTACCTTCACAAGTAATTTGCATTCTTAATTTGGATGAACTGGGTCATCTCTTGACTGCCATTAAGTGGCCCTTTCAAGTATCCACTTTTTGCTCACTAATGCAGTAAAACACTATCCACCTTTCTATTACATTAGCTTTCCGCCGCTGCCATTGTCTTATGGAAACGCAAACAAGCAGTGGTGTTGGAACAAAGTACAAAGTAAGCAGAAAAAACAATGACAAAAGCAGGGAGGCAGGATATCCCCATTTCAGTGGCAGAAAGCTGGTTATTTCCCTCTCAAATCTTGCAAAACTGCACCTCAAATCCCAGTTCTTACAGTTGATCTACACGCTGAATGGGAAATAAACTGCTGTAAGCTGTCTGCTATTCTGCAGCTTTGCAGGAATACATCTGGAAAAAAAGGTACATTAAATAAAACCTTTTCTGCTTTGGCTAGAATATCAAAAGGTTTATAAGATGATTCAAAGTCTGTTTACAAACCTGGTTCTGCAAAGTTTCTAAGAGGATCATCTCCCATAACCCAGCCATTATGTGCCATGAAATAACAAGCTTTATCTGGTTGATGTATCATGGTTTCTTCTTCCTCCACAGTAAGCTCTTTGAATGGATAAGTGAAATACCTACGGAACAGACAGGCAATTAAAAGCCAACCACAAGCCAACCACATAAAGTAACCTAAATTGAAACTTGTTGGTTTTGAAATTAAAATATCTGCTATGAACTGGCTAAATAAACCAGATACAGACTAGACTATAAGTGATGGAGAGCTCCCTGTTTGGTAGCATGCCTTGAAGAAGAAAAGACAGGTGCTGCCACTATCTTGTTGTCAACTGATAGCATACAATTAAAGCCCTAGCTCTTCAGATACATGAATGGTCTCAAGTACATCAAACCTGACAGATGTAAGCTTTCCCAGTTCACCCCTCTTCCACCTAAAAGAGCCATTTCCACTATGTATGACTTCATTGTGCTGAGTATTGTTTCACGCCCTGGTCACATAAGTTACCACTGTGGCTTAAAAGACAATCAATTCATTAGGAAGCATTTTTCCATGGGAAAAAAAAACACCACACACTTCTAGGTATAAATGTATACTTTTAATGAACTTTGAAGTCACTTTCCTTGAAAGATTCTGATAATTAAGAAAAAAAAAATAAAATATGTACCTGGTAACTAAAGGACATTTTCTAGTGATAGGACCCAGCTTAGGACCACCACCAGCGAGTCGTTCATAAACCACAGTGCCCACAAGACAATTGACAGCCTAGAAGTGATTAAATTAGGCATTACTGAAACTCCTATACTTCTTTGTAATTTAAAACAATTCAGCATTACAACACAAGTAATTATAAGACCTGCTCTTGATGGTGATGAGTTTGTCTCTGTTGTTCAGCATTCAGTTCCTCAAGTCTCTTGTGAAACCAGTTACAACACTCTTCTATTGCAGCTGGTCCATTGCTTCTCAGGACATTGAAAGCAGAGAGCAATTTGAATAGTTTATTTTTAAAATATGTAATATGCAAAACTAAAAGAAATTAAAAAAAAAATTTTTCCCATTTCTGAAAATAGTTCCATTTATTTGGTTTTACAAATTTAACTTCACTTGTGATTTTAACTTGTAATCAATAATACAATACCTGTGTGGTATGAATGTTGCCAATGCTATATTCATATCCACAGTGCAGCCAAACCGCCTATAATCAGGGTCCTGAACTACTTGAAGATGTTGATTTGGATCAGATTTAGTGCTCATTTTGCCTAAGAACAGGATAGAAAAGAGTATTCACCACAACACAGAAATAGGAATTTAAAAGACACAACTTTATTATTTCTAGTAAAAGCAAGATGCAGGTAGGTAAAGCCTTTGAAGGAGTGCAAAGTTTTCAAAGGCTTCACTAGCCTTAGAGCATTCTTGTCTGCTTAGATCTGTGCGGTAGATTGCTCATGTAGCAAAAACTGGTATTAGCCTGTTCTCCAGATTACTGTTAAGTTTACTTTAAGTTTCTTGAACTATAAATACATAATCCACATGCTTCAGCAACATACTCTTACTTTACCTTGAGTTAGAAGGGTTTTAAATTGCTGCACAGCTTTGTTAACATCCACTTGGAAAAATTCCCATAGTTTAATTTTTGGATACACATCTTCCCATATTATTTTACGGATACACTATAAGGATAAAAATCATGTTAGTTAATAATATTGATAACTGACAGAATTAAGAAAAGCTAAGTGCTCATATGAATGGTTCAGCAAAAAAGGAGTAAAGAGTTATTTCATTAAATATAACTGTAAAGTATGCATCATTTTTAATGCATTTCCACAACCTTGGAAATATTACAGGTTTATTCAGCTATTTATAGTGTTCATTGTCACTTACATTCAGGTGATGATCATTTTCAATCAAGGGAGGGACCCCTTTAGCAGTATACTTTCCGTCAGCCACCATACAGGTTAAGTGCCACAGAGCTCTATCCAAGACCCAAGCTGGCTTCAGGTGAGGAGAATTTACAAGGTTATAGCCACATTCTGGATGCATCCTGAGCCATTCACTGTTAGTGGCTTATTCCAGAAAAGGAGAGGAGGAAGAAAAAGTAAGTACACACACTGAATACTTTGTTGTTTTGTGCAAACATCCTAACACCAAGAAGTTAAGGTACTATGGCATGTATAGTTAGCTCATGTTTCAACTAAAGTTTTCCATGTCTTATGCAGGTGTGCATTACTGATAGCAGCTGTTTTGCAACAAATACAGTTGCAGAGGCCATAGAGAAACCTTGATAGTTACACAAAAATATGCAATGGTACCAACAACTCAAACACTGAAAAACCAAAATCACATTTTTGTTGCAGGAAATACATCAAACAATGGCCATGAAATGCTCTTTGTGTATTAAAAGCTAAACATATATCCCAAACCAAGATTTAAGATAACTCAAGTTTTTGGGGTTTTAATATTCTTAATCCTATCAGATGTTACACTCGCAGGCAGAGAGCAAGAGTGCTACACACACTGCCCAAAAAATGAATAAAAAATGAGTTAAATGGGCTTTTTAGAAAGGATTAGCTGTGAGCCTGGTGTGTACATAGGAAGTAGCAGACTACTCGGCAGTGATGCCATCGAGCCTTACACAGGAAGATGAGTGCACGCAAAGGGAACACTAGCTCAGCTCAAACACACCACTTGACTGCTCTATCTTCTAAACTCCCCTTGTAGTTATTGACAAGCTCCAGAAGATGCACTGGACATTAAGAATTAAATCAGAGAAGACAATGAGCCTTTGCTAGAAAATAAGTGTAATATTTGACATTGTTTAGTGGCGGAACAGTTGGACTTGAGGATCTTAAAGGAGTTTTCCAACCTGGTTGGTTCTACAATTCTAATAGACAGTAGTGTGCCTGTAGTAGCATAAGCAAATATATATATAGCAGAGAGAATTTTGATTTTGAAAGTATGACATGGAAGAAAAAAAAAAATCCAGGAGTTCATTCGTTTCCATTTTTGGAACTGTCCTAAACATTGTTCAACTGAAAATAATTTTTATATATGCCTTTGGATGAATATCTGCAGTTGGAAAACTAAATTTGAAAAGCACAGAATGCATAGGAACAAATACCTTTTACTCAGGGTTTATAATTATTTTGTTGATAATCACTTCTCATAGAACACATCTTACTAATTTATTGTGTTAGAAAAGCAGAGAAAACCAGGAGTACTACTTCACACAAGAGAAAAATTATATTGAAAACATGAAGAGCCATTAATGTGTCAAAATTATGGCAAACACTGAACACCTAAACCCCAAATTTGCTTATTTCAAAGAAGTTCTAACAAAAATGTTAAAGGGAAAGAAAAGAGAATCCCTTCTCAGTCTATAGTACGACCAGCTCTTCTGAACACTCTCTTACATTATGTCTCCAAGACCATTATGAGCATGGCAAAATTCCATGCTTATAAGGTCAAACCACTGGTGGAAATTAAGATCTTCCTGGCTCAAATGCCACCTACAACTGAAAATACTTTACTTGTTTTAAAGTTGCATAAAGCAACAACAAGCTCAGGCTGTTAAAGGCTGTTGCATTCTTATTTAAGAAAATAATTTCACATTTTTCAAAGGACTAGTTCATTGTTGTATAAACTAAGTTTGCTCATTGCCCAGGGTGGCATTTTTTTTCTCCCCTTTATAAAGCTGAAAAAAAGTGTTTGATGTGATTATTCAAGTGCTTAAAGTAGGATTTGCTCAAGTGTTAAAGTCCAATTATACAGTCGTAGCCTCTTCTGAAAGATAAAGCAAGATATAATTTATTTTAGTCCATTTTTATTACTTCATGTGATTCATTATAGCCACTGAAAGCTCAGAAGAACACCCAAGCAACATTCCTGTTTCCATCTCCTGGTGAAAATTAAATGCCAGCAAACACAATATTTCTTATTTGAGGGTGTTTGAACACCTCAAAGGAAATGGCAGCCCTAAAAGGATACATCTACCCAGTTACCAGCCAGGGTTTACAAGTTTATCTATGCTACGCAGGGTAACATGCCAAAAGGTGCATCTATATTTAACATTAGTACATGCATCTACTTTAGTTTTCAAGCCAGGCCATAGATGCTGGCTTTCACTAGAGCCTAAAAGACGCATTATCATCCAAGCCTGACTCCCACTGACGTCTGCCGTGCACACAGCCTGTTCTCCTTCAGTGTGGAAACCAAACACCTTAACTGCTTAATGCTGAGAGTGAACTGCCCGACTTCCAGCATGAACAGAGGGGAAACATTGCCATTTTTATGCAGTGGTCTCAGCTAGAAAGCAGGGACTACCAACAGATACAGCCATTGTAAGCTTAGTGGTCATGAGCTGTGAAAATTACCAGCATTAGAGGATTTACTGTGAGACAACTTAAGCTTTAATGCAGACACTCTGCAGAATTAATAGCAATGTGCAAATATCCATCATCTGCTCTAAGTAACTGTCTACACATTTTGTGTCTTTTCCATTCAAATGGGGCTATTAAACCACCCTATGTGCAGGAATGAACTAATTTAACTACTAGAAATTGCTGTTCAATAAAACCAAACAAAAGTAAAGTTAAACTTCCACTTAATCGAGATTCAGACAAAAAGAACTCCCAAAACCATTTGCCTATTTTCTTATTTCAAAAGACTCCCGAAAAAGCTCTACAACATTATTGCTTACTGACACATTTCTCAGCATATGTTTCTGTTCATGTCAAATTTGGTGTGCAAGTTTGGAGTCAGTTGCAAATCAAGAGGTTTTGATTCTACACAACAAAGGTGGCTGGGAAATAGGAATTTAAAAGTGTGAAAGCAGGAAACAAAGGCATCAAAGTAGATCTTGCTTAATGATGTTAAGTTAGGGCCCTGGGCATATTGCTATCCTGTTAGGGACTTCTAAACACCTAAACATCCTTTTACCATAATACAAATCAATCATCCATCCCAATGAAGGTTACTTCAAACTCTGAATGTAACCTGAAAAAGCTCTTCTACAAATGTAGCCAAATAAAGCGATATCTTTCTTGTCAACCATACTTTGCAGTCTAATAAGTTAGGTATTACTGTCCATAAAAACATTCTCCTTGGCAGCATGCAAATATACACAGTGAAAAGATGACAGAATCTCAAGAATATGTGAACAAAACTGGACTTCCCAGTTGGTGAAGTGCAAGAAGTTTTTGATCTGAAACTGGGAGGATGTTTAAAAGGCCTCATGTTTAATTGATTTAAAATTCCCTCAGACACAGAGCCAGTAACTGTACTTAGTAACTTCTCAACAAACAGATATGGCAAACACAGGGCCCACGCTGCATTACAGACTGATAAGAACATTGGACAGCAGTCAACACCAAAGAACTAAAGCAAATAAAGCGAATTTCAAATTCACAGGTATCTCTTGCTAGTGTTTTTTTAAGCCTCAAAGGACCGCAACATAAACATACGTAACTATTTGTTGTACTGTCCTATGAAAAAGTATGATCTTTAGGATTGCAGTGTAAGATGACAAGTGCATTATAAACATAATCAAAGTGAACTTATCCAAGCAATCAGTAAAACTACAAATGATGAAGTACTATCAGATTTGTCAGATCACACTGAAGAAAACCCACTGTTCCTCAAGCAGTGAAGTAAAGCCTTCAGTGTATTGGCTTATATATGCTTAACCTCTCCCTCCCAAACAATGCTATCTCTCACACACACACACAAACTGAGCTGAAATATTTCCTCCATTACTTAATCCCAGCCTCTTGCCCCTGTTGTTTGTTGTCTGCATGTTAGATCCAAATTTGGACAGTTACTTTTAAGCAGCTACAAGAATAATCTCCTGTCTAACAAGATTACTCAGTTCATGTTCACCAAAAAATTCATACTGCAGATGCCATTCATTTACATGGGAGATGCACACTGCAGATCATAAAAATAACCATACTATAAAAATACAGACACACGAACAGCTCATTAATTCTCTCAAGAAGGGCTCTACTCCTCTTTCACTAACAATAATAAATTCTTTTACACTGTTACAGAGACATATCAGTTATAATTGTAAAGAGTTGTCCTGGATTTGAGAGATTCAAAGGCAGAGACAAGTAAGTTGCTTAAAACAGCTACTAAAAGATGGGTTCAAGGTGGTGAAGTTAAGTGAAATAATGAAATATAATTATAGGACCAATCTGGTTATTAAACACACAAAAAAATCCTACCAGTATGATTGTAGACTACATCTGTGACACAAAGCATATTCCATTCAGTTTTCAGCTTTTCCACAAGAGCTCCTATATCACTCCAAGTGCACTGTTTATTAGGGCTTGAAAATTCAGGATTTACTTCTAATTGATCAGCCAGTGAATAACATGATCTCGACAGTCCAAGCTTCTGCAGTGGCGTAAAATGAATCATGTTGTAACCTACATATTAAAAAAACAATTTATTTACTAAGAAAAACAGATTTCAGTCAAACTGAATTGAAAGCAGCATAATAAATCACAGTTATAACATGTACTTAAAGCTAGGGATTGGAATAACCAGTGTAAAATGATCTAAATCTTCCCCTTGAAATTCTGTGTAACACCAGCTTTAAATGACCCTGTCAGTTCTACAAACTTCCAAGTCTATCTGAAATCAAAACAATAAAACAAGAGAGGTTTCCCATTTTAGGAAATCCCTGAATTTTTACACCTCCTCAAATCTTTTAATCATTTCACTGAATCTGTTAACTGAATTGAATCTAGTGGGAAATATTTAGTCTATAAACTGAAGAACAAATGAGCTGTCCCAACTGAAGCTCTTCAGTGTAACTCTAGGTTTTGATCAGAAGATAAACGTATATCCTTTAATACACGTCTGAGCATTACCTGTTTCTTTTGCAACTTTAAGCCTATCCTCCCATTCATGAAACGGTCCCAGACACTTAGCGAGGAACGTCTGGAGAGTGACACAATCCAAAGGTAACACAAGATTATCGGCTCCAACACGCAAAATAGGATCCACAACAATGTAACCTCCACCACTTTTTTCATTTCTAGGGAAAAAAACCCCAAACATTTTCATAGCTATCATAAACATCCACCGTAGCAGCCAGTTTCAGAAGAATCCAACAAGCACGACTATTTCAAAACTACAGTAACCAAGTACAGAGGCTGGGGGGAGGTGGGGAACATGAATGCAGGGCACC
This sequence comes from Psittacus erithacus, assembly GCA_009867235.2. Taxonomy (NCBI): domain Eukaryota; kingdom Metazoa; phylum Chordata; class Aves; order Psittaciformes; family Psittacidae; genus Psittacus; species Psittacus erithacus. The sequence continues at coordinate 17,075 of WYDI02032083.1, forward strand.
TGAAGAGATGTTCATTTCTTAGCCATCATCATCTCTCTACTAGGCTTACAAGAGTACAGTTGGGATAAAGGGCTTTAAACTCTCTGCAAAAGTGAGATGCCCTCGTTATTTTCTGAGGCAGAGTCCTTCTTCCTTGTGGGATATAGACAGACACAAAGAAAGCAAGACTGTCCATCTTTTATACAAAGACCTCCATTTAGAGCACCGTCTTTGGAGCTAAATGCCCTTTTAAGCTTAAGGGAATTGGATCACCCAACTCAGAATATCAGACTACAATCATTACAGATACTGGTATACCTTCTGCACTTGTCCTGTTGAAAGAAAGAAGAGTAGGAAGAATGCCAGAACCTTTTTCCAGAAAGGCAGAAAACAACTTTCGAAGTCAATGAAGAAAGTACAAATTAATCATCCAAATACTCAGAATGTCAATGACTTTGAAAACTTGCAAAAATGGCTTGGCTCTCCAACACTCACCAAGAGTCTGTTCTGTATATTCTCCAGAGTATCTATACATCAGAAAGTATTAAACAAGCACCACAGCTACTGCCTTCCACTAGCAGATTCAGAAAGGCCCCATGATTGCAATTTGAAAAATGCATGAAAAAAAATGCTTTTATTCTTAACTGTGATTGCTTCAGGTTAAAAAGTAAACCAAGGCAGCAGACTGCATCTGGCTGCAAGTGTATAATTTCGCTTACCCAAGGCTGAAATAGTACTGGTATGACCCAGAAATTTGGAGATCCAGCTTGCAGTATTTGTCAGAGTCATCTTCTTTTCCTGTGGGATTGTGCCATGATAGTGTCCTGAACTTGTGGCGATCAAATAGTTCTCCAGGAGCTGGATAATTTGTGTACACAGTCACGGGCTTGCCTTGAAGAGTTGGGCCCAGTCGAAATTGTAGTTCAAAGCCTCAAGAGATAAAACCCACTTTATCAGGAAGACTAGGTATTTCTATTCTGTAATTAAAAAAATCACTATTTGATATTACATTAAGAAAGGGCACAAACATATCTGCCAAGAATTTTGCAGAATGGTGTAATTCCGCAGCATCACCTCTCCCTACTTTCCTAACATTGTTCTTTGCACATGTTACATATAGTCCTTTACTTATATGGATGGCACTATTCAACTCCTTTCCCATTTGTTCCTCTTTGCTGCATGAAAAGCCTTAAAAATAAAATTCAGCCAAACAATCATCAGGCTACACAAACTTTTATGCAGATTTTGGATTATGTAGTATGTAAGTATTTAGGTTTACCAAGTCCATGTATTAAGCTGACCCATGAAAGCATCTGAAAAAAAATTAGGACCACAGTTCGAAACAGAAAATATTTCAAATCCCTTCCTTCTCTATTAAGGGTTCACTAAACAAGGCTAAATTCCTTACGCTTTTAATCTTAGGATGATATATACTTCTGTGTAATCTACAGCATACAAGAAAGTTGTTAAACTTTCAGAGACCTCAAGAAACTAAAGGGGGTTTTGCATACCTGCTGCAGGTCACACACACATAGAAAGAACAGTATTTAGGCGGAAGATACTCATGTTGGGGACAAAATTAAGTTAAACTATTAGGAACTAAACACAAAGTGTAGTCTGTTAAGCTGGAAACGAACTATTCAATTTAGTCAACAGGTTTCCGAATCAGTTTCCACCTTCAGGCAGAGGGCCACCATCATGTGCATGGCTAAGTATAGGGCCCCTTCAAGTGACTGGAACAGCTGTAAGTGCTTACACAGTAACTTTTACTACATTACATGCCAGCCATGTAGTTAACAGTAGTGAAACACCTACTAGCTGGAGCAGTCTACAAAATTGGGAGTAAAAGAAACCTGAGGATTTGCAAAAAGATAAAGTTCTTAATACACAGAAAACAAATTACAAGGTTTAAAACCCCTGAAAAAATGGCAAGTTCCACTATCTTAAGTTGAAAAGGAGCAATTCATGGGGGCTTTAACATCAGAGTTCAGTGTCTGAATACATTTAAATGTAAGTTTCACCAAGCTCACAGTTCCTCTTACTAACATAATCACCACTGCACCAAATCCCAGTGTAAAGCAGTGGTTTTAGGATCTTTATGTCTGTCAGATAAGATGAAGCTCATGCAGCAAATTTGCAGAGGAAAAAAAAACTTAACAAAAAAAAAAAAAAATCACTTTCAGAAGGCTCAGTAGCCTCTCCCCAGCACTGTCCTGACATTTTATTGCAGGGATTACTAAAATTAGAAGACAGGGGTATATGCCATTGATATCTTATTTCCTGTAACAGTTACACTGACATCAGGAATGCTGTGCTTAAAACTAGCTATGCCCTCTCAGTGACTGCCACAAGCAGAACACTTTGATAGCCATGCAATGTGTGATTCCTTCCAACAAAACTCACACAATGAGTTAAAAACAGAGGTTAGGGTCAACTCTGCACATCTTCATTACCGACATTTCCTTAGCTCAGACTGTCAGGAAATTGTGAAATCCATACAGTTGAAGAGAAGCCTTATTCCTAAGAGCCAAAATCTTACTCCTCCACTAAGCCACTTTGATGTTAGGCTCCTAGATCAGTAACATGAAGTAATAAATCCCACAAATCTCATGAGCAGTAAAAATCGTTGCGTCATTAAAGCAGGTTTCTAGAAACGGCTTTAGCTTTATAGTCTGAATTTGCTGAGCAGCATAATGGTGGACCAACTAGTGGGGATGTTTCTTGTTTGGTTTGGCTTTTTAAAGGGTTTTTGGGGTGTGTGTGTTTCCAAACAGCCTTAAAAACACTTTCAGAGAGAGCGAACAGTAAGTTCTTACAAGCAGGCAGCCAGAACACTAACATAGCACAGCTCTAAGACATCTGACAGGCAACTTAAGATTCAGGAGGACCTAGAGCCCATATGCTGAAACATTACCTCAGACTTTGCAAGATATTAGTATTACTGAAATATTTCAAAATTATAAAGGGTGCGACATAACACGTTGCAGATAAACACTAGATTTATAAAGGCTTTTTGGAGTCACGTCAGTATGTTATAAATGCCTCATTCCCTGGAGACTGACAACAGCAAAACCCGAACCCCACCGCAGGCTGAGCTCCCTTCCCACTGCTGCCCGAAGGCGGTGGTGAGCTCCCGGTCCCGCGGAGCCGGGGTCCCGGGGACACCCCGCGACAAAAAGGAGGAGATGCAGGCAGTGTTTGAGGAGGCCGCTGGTCCTGACCTACCTTGCTCCAGCCTGAAGAGAGTCTTGTCCAGCTTCTCCATCTCGCCGAGGTGCAGCAACCGCGTCTCCTTACCGCCCGGCATGGCTGCGGCCGCCTGCCCAAAGCTCCTCCCGCACCAGGAAACTCACTTCGGGGACGGAAAGGCAAGCCCTGCCATAAGGAAACACAAACAAAACCAGCACAGGTCAGCGGCGACCCCCGAGGGACGGCGGCCGCTGGGAACGCCTCACGCCGCCGCTCCCGCTTACATGTTCCCCAGCGCCGGAGAGCGCAGGGACGAGGCGCTGCAGGGCCGGGAGAAAGGTGCGAGGGAGCTGTCAGGAGGCGCCCAGCCCTGCCCTGGCCGGGCACCGCAGTCGGCAGCACCTCGGGTGCGCTCCCCGTCCCACAGCGCGGCCCGGCCCGCAGTCGGAGCCCCTGGGGGGCAGGGCTGACACCTGTCACTGCGTTCGCCCGCCCCGGTACGGCCGAGCCCCTCACCGCCGCCCTGTCTGCGCGGAGTGGCAGCCGCCTCACCGCTCCTCCATACTCACGAGCGGGCCCACGGAGCGGCGGAGGCTCAGCCCCCCGCCGAGGCCGAGGGGAGCCGGGGCTGCGGCGGCGCGGGGCCAGCCAAGCAGACAAACACCTGCGCACTCGCCCGCGGCGAGACCGCTTTTTTTGCCTTCCCTTTTCCTTGCTCTCCTTGGCACAAACTTTATTTGTTCCGCCGCGGCCGCTCACGGAGACGGGCGGCGCCTGCGCAGCTCCCGCGAGAGCCCAGGGCCCGCCCCGGCAGCGGTGCGGGGCTGGGCCAGGCCGGGCTGGGCCCGCCCCGCCGCGGTGAAGCGCGCCCCGAGGGAAGAGTTGCCTTTGGAGCGACCCCCGTTCCCGGTGCGGCTGTGGGCGGGCTGAGCTCTCCGCCAGCCGGGCCTCAGAGCGCCCCAGGGGGCGCAAGGAGTCCATATCCAGCCCCTGCATTTACAGCCATAGCCCCCACCACCGCCTTTACACACGGCGTGAGAGACCGCCCACCCGCAGGGGCTCGGGGCAGCCCTCTGTCTGATTTAACGTGCGTTCCGCCGAGGAAAACGTGGCTTCAAATGGTGCCTGAAGTGGCTCCTTGCGGCGACGGAAACGCCGCTCCAAGGGGCTACCGCGGCTGATCCCGCCCCGCCCCGCCGCCTCCGGGGCCGCGCCGCGGGCACACAGCGGCCGGCTCCTGTCTGATAGGCTGCGCCGCAGAGCAAACATGCTGTCAGCCAGCGTTAAATTCTATATAGAGTGTGTGGAAAGGGGCTGCGGCGATCTGTCTTTGAGCAAGAAGTAAGGTGGCTTTAAACACAAACACCACTCCAGACCCCAAAACCCACCCTCCTTGTTTTGGAGCATCTTGGTCATCAGACAGCCCTTCCCATTGCTTTGTGTTGCAGAGCGCCTGGAACGGTTGCTCCAGGCCTCTTGTCCCCTAAGTCGTTGACTGAACCCCACTGCAAAGGTCACCCTTGCAGCTTCGGAAGGTGAGTTTATTTTTATTGCTTAGGACTACCTAAAATGAAACAACAACACCACAAAGTGCTCCTCAATTTACAGCCACGGCGTCATTATACTGGTTATAACTTTTTTATTTTCAAAGTATTTTGTGGACTTCGGAGGAGCCTGGAAAAGGATTTAGACAACTATTTTACTTCCAGTCATCCCATGCATAGCCTTATAATTGTGTCTTACTGCAATGTGTTCACCTGATTACGATGCATTTAGGGTTGGATATAAGGAGGAAGTTCTTTACTGTAAGGGTGGTGAGGCGCTGGAATGGGTTGCCCAAGGAAGTTGTGAATGCTCCATCCCTGGTGGTGTTCAAGGTCAGGCTGGACAAAACCTTGGGTAACGTGGTTTAGTGTGAGGTGTCCCTGCCCATGGCAGGGGGTTGTAACTTGATGATCTTAAGGTCCTTTCCAGCCCTAACTATTCTATGATTCTATGATATGCATGGAGGCACTGCCATCCAGTTCAGACTGAACCTGTTACCTTTTGGTAACTGGTTTTTTGCTTGCTTCCTTCACTTGCTCCTCCCTCTGAACATTTGTTTGTTCCTCGTTACAGTTCACGTTTTTCTGGTATTGTTGAGGGAGGTTTTCATGATGGTGTAAGTGTTGAATATGTCAGCTTTTATGCCCCAACAATATTATGGTCCCTAGAGAGACAGGGGAAAAGCCCCCCTGTCTGTGCAGTTCCCTTAACATTCACCTCAGTGAGACCCATTCAGATAGGATTCAAAAGTAATACTTTCAATCTGGATTATTTTACATGGATATTTCTTGGGAGCCCAGTAGGATTCTCTCATCTTCCTTGTCTTTCCTTGCCTCCCTGTTTCCTGCTCAGCTTTCAGGCCTGTGTGCTTTGTATACAAGGACAGACTTGCACCTAGCAGAAGCCGAGTTCTCCTGGTTTGCTGACTGTTTTCTCTGAATAGGATGTGTCCTAGCAAAGAAGATATAACATAGGAATGGGAAACACAAGATGCTTCAACAGGTTTGGGAGTTTTAGGAATAAAGCCAACAGACGTATCATTGAAAGGGATCTGTTCCGTCTCTTTGCTGTGGTCCTTAGCAGGCTTCAGCATCCAGAAGTGCCCCTGCAGTTGCTCTGCCACAGAGCCTCATATAAGAGTCTCTGCCTCCAGGTCTGCTATTATCCTGCTGCATTCTGTTATTGTGCGATTTAGAAATTCCCTGAGCTGCTTAGGCAGTGAACGCTTCTAAGAGAGGAAGAGCAAATAATGCCAAGTCCTTTGCATTAACAGTTAACCCTGAAGTGCATGTTGAATACCTTATGAAAAGAAAAACCCCAAAGGGTATCACTGAAGGCAATTTCACCACTGCTACTAAGTTTTAAAATGTGTCTCCAGTATACTGTACATTTAGACAAGTTTTGGAATGTATCCAAGTTTATAAAAAAGGATTTTGAAGTTTCTCAAGACAAAAATCATTAAGAAACCAAACTAGCATACAGCCTCCTGGTTCCAAATCCTAAAGCACTTATTTTGACCAACACTTGTGGCTGTAGCTAAAACAGATGTCAACAGCCTAAATGAAGGACATGATCCATTACACAGCAAAAAAGTTCCCTGAGTACTATTAAATCACTTAAGTGATTAGAACAGTATCATTTCATTCACCTTCAATTCAATATGAAAAAAATTACTATTACAAAGACACTGAATGAATATAGCAGGTTTATGAAGTTTAATCAGGAAAACAGAGCAGATTGCTCTAATCCTTTCTCTGTCAACATCACCTCTTATGCTGACGCATCCCTCACAGACTTTGGCCTGTGTTAGCAGACATAAACTGAGCAGTCTTTCTGAATATGGGAACCACACCAGCAAAGCAACAGTGCACAAGTGCTACCATTTAGCATTGTAGATATTGCGTAGGACACAGCCAACAGCAATCAATCATGGCATTTGCTATTCTAGCATCTAAATGGTGGATTTGACAGTACCATTTTACCTTAAGTTTGCAGTTTCTCTGTGTGTGATATGATCTACCACAGCAGGAAAAGATCAATAGTTGCTTCAAAGTAAGAGTAGATACCATATCAATGTCATTATCAGGAAATAATTTTCCAGCTTTTTTAATTATATTCGTACCCAAATCCTTCCATTCTTTTACATCCATTTTCTTAGTATTCCCTCCCTTCCCACTTTCTGTTTTGCATCACAGGATTACAGAGCACTTCCCCTAGCAGTGGCCTCAGTACACTTTGGGGAGCCCATTCACTAGGTGTCAGATCACACTGATGTCATATTGCTTTATGCCTGTTTTAAAGGTTATGACTGTAAAGTGTGGGAACTTTGAGTACTTACATAACAGTCCTCTTTTTTAGAAATAATTAGTTCTAATAACAGAACAATAGCTCCCTAACAACAGTAAAAGCCAGCTAGCACAGAGAGACCTTAACCAAACAGCTAACAAAAATTAAATGTAGATTCCTTCGGCTTGTGTGCAGGAGTAAGAGACTTCATAACGTTTAAAGTGAGAGCACAGTTTTTCTCAATGCTGCACACCTGTCAATTCATGGGTTAACACTGGGCTGAGGTTCAAACAATAGGAAGCTTCAGAGTTGTCGACTCTTCTGTTGAGCTGTCCTCTACTAACAAGGAGATCTCATCCAGAAATGCAACCCTGATTTTAAAGAAAGCTTGTCTTCTTTAAAACTCTCTCTGCAATTTGATGGGACAGAAGTCTTTTCTGTGAGTTAGAGCTTTCCTATGCAGTGGCTGAAAACAAATGCTGTTCTTAGACATGTTACATGCCCTGCAGGAAATTACACATGGCCTTGGACCTTAGAATCTAGTATTAAGAGAAAAGATGGGTCAGAACATTGAAGTAATCACCTGTAACCTATTTTTCTCAAATCCCTTTTAAATAGATAAACAGATTGCATTAGCATGGTAGGCAGTGAGTAACTAGTAGGCTGGAATAAAAAGATCTATATAAATAAGAGATCAAATGAGATGGAGAGGCTAGGACACTAGCCTATGCAGTTTGTTCTTACTGAACTTGTAAATGCCCTTTCCTCTATTTACTTGGCGCTATTGGTTTGACCTTTCAAAGATGAACCTGGTGTCATCAAGAATTTTTGGATTGCAGACACATTTTTTGTTTGATTTTAATCCCAGTCTGGCCATTCTTTTACTGTGTGGCCTTAAAAAAACAATGCTTTCTGCTTTAACTTCTACATAAAGTTAGACTGCTATCAATTTTTAATAGAAGCTAGTAAAATTTAATGCGTTTGTCTTTAAAGAGGTAAGAATAAAATTTTGTTATAGTTAAATGGAGCTTTTCACGTAATTGCTTAAGATTTATTTGAGCATGGTTTGGCTAACAGCATCACATTAATTTGGTGTTAATAATCTTCTGCAATTGTGATGACTTGGCAAACAACATTTAAAATTAAGTGTCTGGATGGTATTCTTATACCATTTAACTTAGTTAAGAGTAAAAGAAAGGCACATGTATTGGGACAATTTTTGTTTTACAAGGACAACATATTATACCAGTTTGCTGAATCACTACCAACACTTTTATCTTCCCATAAATTGTTCCATTTACAGTGGTATATGCTGAGATTTTAGACTTCAGAGTATCTATTCTTAAAGGAGCTGTAGTAGTTTTATCAGGCAGATCTGCTCTTTTGGTTTTATATTTCCTCCTCAAAGATAAATATTTAAAGAGTGTCTCTTGCACAGTCCATTTTCGTTATGATGCCCCTTCCTACTGTATCGAACTACAGTGAGATTGCCATGAGCATTTTCCAGGTCCATTAAAATTATAATCCTTAAATTTTACCTAAACAGATCTTTAAGATCAAATGGCAAACAACTGATAGCACATGTGTCTGTTGTGTAAAACTGACATCTGATTTTTAATCGAAGAAGTAACTACATACTAGTCCCATGTAACCTGAGGTTGTCTGAAAGCCAATTCTGGAGTCTGTAGGCCTGTTTTGTAATCATTCAACACAGGTAGAATTCAAGCCATAGTAATTTAAACAGTCTACCATGCTGTAATGTGTTGCAGCAGGAGAATATTTCACCAGATGTATGACTACAGAAGCATTTGTTTTAAAAGATAATTTTCATCTCTTCCTCATCTTCATGCCTTGGAACAAATCTCTGATTTCTCATTGCCAAATCATGTTCAGTCCCAGGCCTCTTTTCAACATGTTTTTACATTCTACCACCAAGTTAAACATGAGCAGGGAAGGTGATGCAAGTGTGGTTTGCACTCTAAAGCTAAAGGTTTGCACTACAGAGCTAAAATTCAGACTGACAGTTCTTTTGCTATATAGCAATCAGTGCACCTAAATCAACATTTACAGTTGAACTATCACCAGTTGCTGCTACCGGAAATTCAAAATTCTTACTTAATGTTTGTCTTATTGATATTGTCACATGTTTTGGTTACCTATGAATTTATGTTTAGGACTGCTGAGCAGAGGTAGCTTGGCCAAAGCTGGACAGCAGCTTCTATGTGTACTCACAGGAGCTAGGAATTACTTCTGTATGTTGAGACAAACTGCTGCTGCTGCCCAGCTTTTCAGAGTATTTTATCCCTGTGCAAACCCCAGCTCTCCATTCCAGCCTGATTCTTGGTGGTGGAGGAATGACTGTCCCCTATAGTAGTACAGTACTGATATTTTGCCTCCAAGTGTGTCTTTGACATATTTGTTGGGTCACTTCTGGTGCCATGCAGCAGGTTCCTCCAAGGTTTGAAACTTCCTTGGAGGTATCAGCTTGCAGAGACTATGTACTAACCTGGTTCTGCAGGAGGCAGCTTTCGGTAGCATCTCTGGACTGGGTCGCTAAACCTGACTTCATGTTCCCTTGTGTTCATCAAGTGAGGATTACTGCTTGTAGGACTTGAAAGCTGGGATGAAATAATCTCTCTCTTACCCTTCTCACAACTCTCCTATGTTGGTGAAAAATATAGGAAACTCAAGAAAGTGAGTAATTCAGTACTTTTATCAAATAAAACTTCAGCAATATGAATCAGATAAAGTGATGGCCCACATAAAGTGACTTTATTGGATTCCTTTATCCAATTTGATTTGATTTGATTGTGCTGTGCGCTAAGTGAAGGTGGAGACTTTTCCAGAGCAGTGGCAGGTTGCCACTGCATCATAGCGCCCATACAGACCTGGCTCAAATTGGGATCAGGGAAGCAAACTTCATTCTTTCACTTCACATAAGCAAGGCATTAGTTTTTGGAAAGAATTCTCTTGAAGTCAGAGTCGGTATCTTTGTTTCAATACACATCTGGGTAGAATCTATCGTGGGGGTACTTCAGTGGCTGGTGTGTCGGGACATCAAAGTGAAGCTTCTGCCTAGTCAAAAGTGCAAAGGCTCATTTACTTAGTGGCCAATGCCACCAGGTGGTTGAGGAGGGGAATAGGCTGTTAGCCGTAAAATGCGGGTTTCTTTTCTTTCTAAACAAGTATCATCGTATAAATACGATTCCAAGGATTCATTTTGATACGTGATATAAAACAACGTAAAAGTAGTGAAAGTAGAAAGGACTGATGAGAGGACCAAAGGCCAAAGGGAAGCATTCGCAAAAAAGGGTATTTCCGGAGGTCAGTGGGATACATGTGTCTATTTGATACATGTATCTATTTTGTATCCTTGATGTCTACAAACTAGAGTAGGTCAGTTGGTAAAACACTTAAATATGAAACCGGAAGCTTATGGATGCTGCGCTGGGACATTTATTTCCTTTTAGATGGTCAGGGTTGTTTCAATAACTCACCATTCCCCTCTCTTTGGAGAAAAAAATGCATATGCAAATTGCTTTGGTGGGAAAAAATTTTCCGATCTAATATTACTGTCATTATTTCCCTAATACATATTTAGCTAAGATGATGATGCTGAAAAGCTTGAAAAAGCTTGAAAAAAGTCCTGTCCTGTAAGTGTAGGGATGCACAGAAGTGAGGTGAATAAATATGGGTGTCTTCATAGAAGGACCAGTATCCTGCATTTATTGGGCCAAATCTAAATGCACTTTTTCAAACGCATATTAACATATCAAAATAGCAGCAGTAACAAAAACTTCTTAGATCGAAGCTACCCATCACCGAAACAATCTGATAGGGATGCAGCCTTTTTGCACATCACTTGATTTAAGCTCAAGCAGTGTTTTACTGAGATAATCTTTCCAGTAACACAGAGAAACCATTTGTCTTGTGCACACATATATGAACCTTGAGCAAGGGCTGATCTTCCAAAAGACCACAGTCTTGCTGTATAGTTAGCTTAATACCTCAGAGGAAAACTGATTACAAGGAACCACATAATAACATGGGGCCTCTTCAGACCTAGCTTCAATGGCTTATTGTTTTCCCTATTACTTTGGGCTTAAAAAATAGCACAGTGATCAGCATATACCTTGGACGGTGCAAGATTTCATTTCCAAAATGATATATATTTTACTTAATTGTTTCCTCAGTTCTTAAGCAACAGAAATTCCCCTTTATGTACTTGGCATGAAGTCTCCTTGTTGCTTTCCAAATTATAAGCTTTCACTTACTTCCTTGAGGTTCTGTAACAAACTATGCAAAAAAAGTCATCAGCTTCTTTTCATGTTAGATATTATGTTGCTTATTTGCCACTTGAAGTTGTCATCTTCTGACATAGTTCAATAGCAGATTACATGACTTTATCTCTCTTCAGGCTTGTAGGAAGTTAAAACCCCAACTCCCCAGCCCTCTTTGTCTCTAACTGATACTTTGGTTAAAATAGAAACTAATGCTTTGCAATAATACAGAATTATTGTGAACGCACTAATAGAACTATAATTGCAGAACACTTACAAAGAAGATGCATCGTGGAGTCTTTATATTTCACATATCCTAATCATAGGATCCTGGACAGGGTTGGCTTGGAAGAAACCTTAACTTCATCCAGTTCCAGCCCCCTGCCATGGGCAGGGACACCTTCCACTAGAGCAGGTTGCTCCAAGCCCGTGTTCAACCTGGCCTTGAACACTGCCAGGGATGGGGCAGCCATAGCTTCTCTGGGCACCCTGTGCCAGTGCCTCAGCACCCTCTCAGCATTTTATTTCCTTGATAAAATGTATTTTTTTCCTTGATACATGTTGGATGTTGACACTTCACAAGTCAGCATGCAGTACTCTTTCATAGAAATATTTTCATTAAGGCTGTAAAACTAGCTGATGATTTTTCTTTTAAGGAGACCAGTATGATCGAAAAGAGTCCTTCCAGGCAGCCTCATGACTGCCAGTGCAGGAGGAGTAGAGGTACTCATACTCCATACTTAAGAGCAGTTGTTTTTTTCTTGTTTCTCTTGGTGTTTTCCTGGATTTCTTGCATTATAGCTCTATGGCAATAGAGCCAACACCTTCTGAAATAAGAGAAGCTATAAAATGAGAAGCAAACCAGTATTCCCTCCCTTATTTTCCGCAGATAAATGATTTTTTTCCTTAAGCTCTGATTACAGTTTCCAACAGGATTGTTGCTTGCATTTTCATCCCCGCTTGTGGGTATTAAAGAGGAAATTATGTCCATATGTATTTTTATATTTCTAACAATGTCTCAGACACCCCTTTTTGTCCATGAGCCAAGACCCTAAAATAAGATCTTAAAAATATTTTGATATTGATTCCACTATAATCTTTGTAAATTAAGAATCTAAAGTTCATCACGAATGTTGGTCACTCTGGTCACCATAGTTTTCATACTGTAAATGTATGTATACTAGTATTTGTCATACTAATACTGTATCTGCAAGGAAGGCAACTTTTAATCAGCATATATGAATTAGAAACACACGAGCACTTAATAAAGCATGGATGTACTTGGGCTTAGAATTCTGTCAAGCTCTTTCATATTTTGGAGACTTTATGAATAACTTGTTATTCATTAAGTTCATAAATTCATTAGTTCATTCACTAATATTCATTCATAAATCTAATTATACACCCCACTCTCCCCAGCTAGGGGGAAATATCCATATTTCCTTTTGTTACCGAAAATCTGGAATAAGAAATTTATCAACACCAATGGGATGTAGATAAGCAGACACTTCTTTATTACGGCGCCGGGTGCACAGGGGATAGCTCCTCCT
>WYDI02032084.1:0-10005 GCA_009867235.2 Psittacus erithacus
CTCAGCACCCTCCCAGGGAAGAGCTTCTGCCTAAGAGCTCATCTCAATCTCCCCTCTGGCAGGTTCAAGCCATTCCCTTTGGCTTGTTCCTACAGGCCCTTGTCCAAAGCCACTCTCCAGCTTCCCTGCAGCAACTTCAGGTATTTGAACACTGTTGTAATGGCTCCCTTGAGCCTTCTCTTAGGAAAGATATGTTTTATATATAAAAAGTAACATTTTATGATCAAAAGTTATACTGACCATGGAGCAAGCACATTTTACCCTCACACATTCCTAGTTAGCTTGCTTTAGTGCTGCTGTGTGACTACAGCTTACAGGCTTGATCCAAAATACGCTGAATAATCACTGAAAAACCAAGCAACACTTGGACTATGCTCTGCAAGCAAGGAGCTGCTTCTGCTTGGAAAGCTGACATTAGCAACATGGATTAAATCCAGTTATTTATACTAGCACATCTGAATACTTTCATCATCTCCCCAGCATCACAGGTCCCGTATATACACAGAAAAGGATACAGATCCTGCTCTAGAGTTTGAGAGATCTATGGACTGACAGAGGAGCTTAGGAAGTCAGCAGGTTGTTTGCTATGAACATAAAGCTCTGACTTTTGCAGGTACTGCAGGAATCTTGTCCCAAAAGACAATTCATGTACTGGACATGGGAGAGGGAACATGTCCACTTTGAATTTAGTTGAGCCACGTCACAAATGAACTTCTCTTGGTTTGCTTGGGAAACCCTGCTCCAAAGCCAGGCAGAGATTTACACATCAGAAAGCTACTGCAGAACCTGAATTGTCTGAACCTCCTGGACACACAAATCCCAAAGGGAGACTCCTCCAAGACACAGATATCACCATGGGGGGTGCCTGAGACTAAACAGACTGGAACAAGGCAACTGCAGCCAAACCTACAGCACACATTGTCACTGAGACTGTGTTTTCTAACCCTGACATTCACATTTGAAACACGGGGTGGTATTTTCTCAGCCACTCTCTCGTCCACACTTTGATTCTACTTTCAAATTCTATACTCTTTTTATGACACAACATTCAGGCATCTCCCTTTCTAAACCAGATTGGTCATGGCACTGTAGGTCCTGATTACATCAAGCTGAAGCTATTGTGGTGGAAACAACATATAAAATGAAAAGCCACAGCTGCCACGCAGCTTCTGGAGGGAAGACAATGACCCCTGGAGACTGAAGCACCTCAGAATTCTAGGACTGCTGTTATAGAACCAAAATGGCTTGAGTTGGAAGGCACTTTAAAGCTCATCCAGTTCCAACCCCCTGCCACAGGCAGGACCACCTTCCACTAGAGCAGCTCGCTCCAAGCCCTGTCCAACCTGGCCTTGAACACTGCCAGGGATGGGGCGTTTCTCTGGCTCAACCACGAAGGACACTTGTGCTGCTTGGTCTCTTTTGAACACTTCCTCTATGCCTCAGGCTCTTATATATGGAGAAATTCCTGTAAGGCATGTTCAGAGAGGTAGGTAAGTCCAAACAGTCTCACAAACCAGAAGGCAAACTCTTGCTAGTGCTTTACTGAGCACATCACTTGTGTTTTGCTCAGTCTGTTTCTACTTACTGTGTGACTGAACACTGGATAAAAATGGTCATGATCAAGCATGACCTGGAAATGAGAATGGAGTTTCCAGCCATCAGAAAAGAAAGGTGCTGGAACAGTCTGCCTATTAGAGTAACAGAGCAAGTAAACCAATTGCAAGATGGAAATAGCTCAGTTTATGAAACAGTCATATAATGATCTGTCTGGCACAACTTCGAAGCTTTCTTCTTCAAGCTTTCTAAAAATCCAGGCATATCTGGGAATCATTGATTTCTGCAGAAGTGCTCTATGCAGCAACACCTTATCAGCCTCAAATCATAGAATCAGCTCGGCTGGAAAAAACCTTTAAGATCATCAAGTCCAACCACTGAATCTCCAACACTTGCCCTTTCAACTCCATCTCTTAAACAACCAGCCTTTTGGTGTGGAAGATCCCTTACAGGTAATGGATCAGACCTGCAACACAAACACCAGCTGGACTCTCCTGACTTCCTTCCCTAGTCAAGCTGATCCCTCCAATTCCTTGCCCTTATTTTTACATTTACAAGATTTGTCCCTTTCCCCTCCTCTAAATCATTTGCTTCAGCTTGTGCTTGCTCTTTTTATTCCTTTCCCCTCATGCCTTATTTCCTTGTCTCCCACCATGACCCCTGTATACCAGTTACATGAGCCACTAAGAGACTACAGGGCTCCCAGCAGGCTGTGCTGGCCTTCTACCAACTGCTGAAGAAGAAAAACCAAGAAGGAACTCACTTGCTGCAGTTGTGCAGGTTTGTTTTGACAATATCATAGTCTGTGTTATAGAGGGGTCCACTGTCCTTGAGCAGAGCTTTCTGAATGCTGTACACGTGCACGCTTGCAATTGTGGATAGTTTAGACTTCATTACTGAGGGAAACAAGGAGAAAAGTCCTCTGTTAGCACAGAACCAAGTTGCAACTACTAGGCTGTACCAAGGATGGAGAAAGACTGAGAGATCACCTGACAGCAAGGACCTGAACATAAAAACATATCATTGTACCTTTGTTCGGTTCTCACTAAGTGAGAATTCATGGTAACAGACCCCACATGTCAAACATGTTTCCCACTATACATTCTTGGTTCTTACACAACATTCCTGGTTCTTACACAACTGAATTAAGAGCAATCTCTGTATTGACTTTCAAAATATCTGGCATTTAGGATCCAGAATAGAGAATCACAGACTGGTTTGGGTTAGAAGTGACCTTAAAGCTCATCTAGTTCCAACTCCCTGCCATGGGGGCATATCTATATGACTATCTAAAGCTAAGGAAGAAAATAGATGGTCATAACTCTACTCTGCTGGAACTGCTCTCTGCCATTAAGGTAGCATCCACCTTATCAACTAGCATCAGCGTTGTCTCTAGTGGTCTGCTGGGATTCATGTTTTGTCTTTTCCACACTATTTAGACTGGGAGTCCCTTGAGACAAGGGCTGGTTTTTAGGAATTCTTTGTTCATTGCTTATATTGTTCTTTCCACACAGTCCTGGTCTGAGACAGAGCTTCTAGGCACTGTAAAAATACACACAGTAATTATTCCTTGGGGCCAGTCCTAGACTATACAGCCCTAACTCCATCAAAAAAATCTCAGCCTCTTCCAAATGTAAGTCATACCTTTGGCCTGTCTTCTAATACAAAACCCATGCCCAACCCTTTCCTCCAAAGCAAAGCAGAGTATTACGTAGCACACATAATTCAAGCAACATGACAGATACTAGTTGTGCTGCTCAACAATCTACTCCACTGATGAGAAGGCTTTAGCAAGAAAACCACTTCAGATTTCAAAAAGGAAAATAAATGAGAGTCTTTCAAACCAAGTGAGGTCATGAGCATGGCTATTTAAAGTCACCAGTGCCACATTATGTTCTCAAGTGCCAAAGATGTTATTTGACAGTAAGAAAGAGCCTGCAGTTGTGTTTCAGTTGATACAGATCAGGTCTCATCAGCTGGACCAGATCTGGAAAGATGGTAACACAACTGACAGTGTGTGGAGAGTAGCTGCAGGAAGCAGTGTCACAGTGATAGGGCTTTTAAATCTCTGTGACAGGAAATCTCTCAGACAAGAGTCAGAATGCTCTCATGGGACATTTAAACTAAACCCCACATGATTCAGGGCAAATTAAGACTTCAGTTGCACATAACCAACAACTAGAATTACCTACTTCAGCATCCTTGGGAGCCTAAAGGCTTAGAACTGTTCTAACACACCCTGAGACACTGCTGGACACTTCTAAGATACTGCTGACCTTAAGGAGTTGCTGCCTGTCAGTGGCAGGGAGGTGAAAAAGAATCATTGACTGAAGCATGCAACATAAAAAACCCCCAAAAAGAAAAATCAGACCCAAACCACCAGCCTGAAGTTACAGCCCTTGGCTCAGAGACTGAACATTCTGAGAAAAAGCTGGTACAAGGAGTCCACACCTGAACCCAGCAGCCTGAGCAGGCACTTATGTGCAGATGGCAAGTTCAGAGCTTTACTCACTCTGCTGTTCTTTCAAAGAAAAAGTCAAAACCACATAATCTACACAAGGTGCTTACCTTCGAGTTGGTCCTCTCTCACTACTGCAACCTTGTGGCACTGTAAAAAACAGACAAATGGCAAACAACATACAGTAAGTATTTTTACATTTAAAGACTGATATTTTTGGTTATCTGACCTTGTAACAGTCTTATAAGACCTAAAAGGGGTACAGGAGACCTGAAGAGGAGCTTCAGACAAGGATCTGTAGGGCCAGGCCAAGGGGAATGGCTTGAACCTGCCAGAGGGGAGATTGAGATGAGCTGTTAGGCAGAAGCTCTTCCCTGGGAGGGTGCTGAGGCACTGGCCCAGGGTGCCCAGAGAAGCTGAGGCTGCCCCATCCCTGGCAGTGCTCAAGGCCAGGTTGGACACAGGGGCTTGGAGCAAGCTGCTCTAGTGGAAGGTGTCCCTGCCCGTGGCAGGGGGTTGGAACTGGATGAGTTCAAGATCCCTTCCAACCCAAACCATTCTATGATTTTATGACCTATTGAATAACAGAGTCTATTGATTATAAGTGCAGCTTTAGAGCAGCAGAGAACACTGCCAATGCCTTTAAACAGCCACCAGCCACTAGTTCTTACTGCTTTGCCTTCCCACTTTTGTAACAGACTATTCCAGAGATCACTACAACCCTGAAGAAACCCTCTGTCTTCCATTTCTGACACTGGGAGATGAGACACAGATAAAACAAGAACTAAACAATTGTGCAGCACAGTGGAGAACAGCAAACTAACACAGCTGATGTCCCAGCGGTAAGAAATCTGTCACACTAGCCCACATCACCCACGTATATTTAGATTGCCAGTAAACTTTAACATAGCAACCTGTAGCAAAGACACAGCACCAGAGAAGCAAAACATTGTGAGAAATTAAGCATCAAATTAAAAGCCAGAAATCAGTGTTTCTGGAAACATGCTCTGTGGCCAGTCTTCAAGGACTGTACCTGCTCCACGGCATTTACCAGGCTGCAATCCATACAGAGAGTATCCAAAGAGACAGACTAGACAAAATCCAACTATTGGTTTTGTGTTTAACTGATACCACAGATTAGCCAGCAGAACAGGGGAGAAGACAAAGGCAACTTGAACCATTAAATAAAGATTGAGAGTCTCAGTCCTTCATTGAGGCTAATAAAAAGCAGCAAGGAAAGAGTGTGCAGTGCTTAAGGCACGAGGAGAATAGTTTGTGACTGATTTCTACCCCTACACCCTTTTGGATTAGGCTTGCAGTGGAATTCACAGCCTTGTGGCTACACCTACTGCCAGCAGACAGTAGTGCAGGGTTACTACAAGCACAGAGCTGCATGCGAAGCACTCAGCATCCTTTTCATATCCGAAACTGACTTGTGCCAGGTATTACCCACCAGCAACTCCAATACCTACACATTGTTTGGAAGCATCACCCAGATCTGGCACTCTTATCCCATCTGCTTTAGTTATCCCTCCAACACCTAGCCTGAGGAACTTCAAACTCCTCCAGTGTGCCATTCCTAACCCTAGGATTGCTTCATCCCTGTTCCTGATGACTTACTATACCTGCAAGTCACCTCTCTTTGCAGGCACTGCTATTGCAGTGCTCAAACTTGGGTGGCATGGTTTAGTGGGAGGTGTCCCTGCCCATGGCAGGAGGTTGGAACTAGATGATCTTAAGGTCCTTTCCAAGCCTCACTATTCTATGATTCTATGTTTAAAAGCAAACCAAGAAAAGAAGTGACATCTCTATGTGTACCCGGGTAGATCTTTCCTTAAAAATACCCAGTACATAATTGTTTGATCCTACATCAGAATTCACCCGTTTGTTTTAAATATATTATGGCAAATTTAATAATAATAGCATGTGCTGACAAAACTCTGGCCACCTCTAGTGAGCCAAAAGATGCCATTTTGTTGTTTCTAGAAGAGATCAGGGGAAAACCTGCTGAACTGCAGCTATAAATGTGACACTATCTTTAAATGCGACACAGCTTTAAATAAAAGCTGTGTATTTCTAGTATATTATATTTATAATATAAATCTGTATTTATATTTAGTATATATTTATAGCATATTCATACGTAGTTTAATATATTTGTAGTATATATAAATATATACTACACTTATATAATGCATATTTATTTAAATACATTTATGGTATGCTTATTTAAATACATCTCTGTATATTTATATAAGATTTATAGTATGATTATTTATAGTTTGCTTATCTGTATTTAAATGTCTATGTATTTATGTAAATGAAATTCATACCATATTAAAAATCTTGATTTGTATAAATATATAGATATTAAAATATATTATAAATAAGAAAACTATTAATAATCACACTATAAGTGTTGATATAAATACACTAAAATGCATTTTATGTAAATAAATATCTAGATCTTTAAATAAATAATTACCTTCAATTTCAGGCAGATCTGGAGATTTAAAGAGAACATCCCATGCATCTGAACCAGTTTATCATTAAGGAAAACAAACAACAGAAGGTTTGTTGGGGCTGTTTCTCAATCCACAGATAAAAGCCAGAACACCCTGAGGTGAACCGATTCCAAATGAACACTGTGGATTGTGTTGTAAAGAGATTTTGGGGTATCTAAAGCTACAAATAGATACCTGGTGGAATGTCAAAGGTATTTAGTGTTTGAGTATTAAGTTGTTCTGTGAGCAGAAGGAAACAGATATTCCATTTGCTCCTCTCTTTCCAACAGCTCTGGGGTCCCCAGCTGAAATTTGAGGTGGCATTCCTGACATACCACCTTAGGTGGCAAGCAGTGAGGAAAAATACATATAAATTAAGCAGTGCTTAATGCTTCGTAAGTTAAAGCGTTTCAAATACAAAATATTGTTAATCAATTCAGGTTTTCCTTGTATACCAGGATAAAATGTTGCTTCAATTAATGGTTTGAACTATTATTCTATTTATTACTATTCCATTCTAACTGAATTCCAAGCTCTCTCCAAACACTGCTCAGCATACTTCCACTGCACAGCAGATCCTGGGGAATGGATTAGCTCATCCCACAAGGGCTCCTCCAGATCTCTGTAAAATCTTTGCTATCCAATAATAGCGATAGGATCGAGAAATGACTGATAGCAGGTTTCAGGTTCATTAAATCAAAGCCCTGGTGTGTTATTCAGCACTGTATTAGCAAGTCATGATCTTTCCTCCCTATCATTTGTACACTGGGACAAGGATAGCATCGCATTTTGTGTGTGCATAGGAGACCTTTCCCCCTGGAAAGAAAGGGAGCAAATTCAGCTTTTGACCCAAAAAATATAAACCAAGAGGGAATCCACAAGAACAAAGAGCTCACAGACACCTTTGAGGAACCACTCACCACGTGTCCATTCTGGATGAGGTTTCCAGCTACTAAGTAGGTGACATGAAGCTGAGCTCCTGAATTCTCCTTTCGTTTCCTCTCCACATAATCATAGAGCATCCTGAACAAAAGAACCCAGTGTTAATCACCTAGAAAGGAAAGACCTCATCACCATCCTTTCCATAAAGCTTATGTAAAGGAAGAGTAAAGCCAACCTGATGTAGAAACTTTTCAAATAAGCAGCGTTATTTCAACTAGGATTAAATTAATCTTAGTAAGACACATTCTTCCTCTGCCACTCTGGAGAATTTCAGTCCAACCACAATATAAACCAAAGGTGAAATGAATACAAGCTCTCAAAGCTTGAACAGTTGGTTGCAGGTAGTCTCACATCCTTTGGACAGCTTGTTCCAAAGTGTCACCCCAGGAAAGGCTGGTTTCCTCATTATATCCCAGTGTTCTGAAACACCTGATGAGGAACTGGTGATTTCTGGTACTTAATCACACTACCAGGTGTATTCATACAACCCCAGTTAGATCCACAGTGATCAGAAACAGGAAGGAACAGCACAATTAATACAATTCTGTGATTACTGATGATCAGATTGAGTGGAGACTCAAGCTTTCAGCTTGGTTTATGATGAGTGTCCCACATAAGAGGGCAGAGACACGGCTGAACACTCCATGAGGACGATAGCTGGTAAAAATACATGAAGACCATCACTACTGCAATTACCACGCTGTCAGAGCCAGCACAATCACTAAAATAATTCATTTGTGATATCAGCCACTTTCCAGCTTCCAGGAGAGAGTTTTAAGCACAAAGATGCCACAGGAGTTCTCCATCTCCAGGTTGCTTTCAAGGGTATGAGAAGGTGCCTCTGCTTCACCTGAGCCATTTTCTTCACAGCAGAAAGTTCTCTGGCTCCTTCTACTTTACTGTATGACCAGAATTGCTCCCAGCAGAGCTCTCCAGTCAGGTCTACACTATCACTGAAGCACACTCAGGTTTACACATTATCTAAATTGTTCACACACAGGCAGAGGAAAGAGACCAGACAATCTCATCATTACATTAGAGTTTATGTTCTAGTGGTTTGGGCAAGACATGTGAAGCTAAGCTCAGTATGCTGCAGCTGAGCACACAGCAAACACTCCTTTAGGCCCAATCTACATCCAGAAACAAGGAGAGAAAATACTGTATTATAGGGCTTGATACTTCTATGGAGCCTTTAAATCATATGCTTGATTTTACCTTCCTGCGCAGCAACAGCCCTGGAATCCTTGAGAGCTCATTCTTTGTTTTATAGGAGATTTAAAAGGTTACAATTTTTATTCTTCAAAATACACCAAGACAAGGTTATATATTTATACTAAGTTCAGAGAAGCAAAACCATGCTGACAGCATCCTCACTTCCCCAGCCTTCAAACATCTACCTGTGCCCATCAAGCCTGGTAAGGAGATCTTTACAATGGGTTGCGCAGCAGGGTGATCAGAGTGAATGAGCATTTGCATACACATGAGCTGCAATTACAACCAGCGTTGGTTTGTGTTTTCCTTATCCTGCTCCCAGCAACATCCATGGATAACGTACAATATCCTAAGCTGGGCCATGCAGCAACAGGCTCTCAGAGGCACAGCTCTGTAGAGCCAGAGCCAAGTTCTGAAAATGGAATATAGCACTGAACCATCTATTCTGACCAAAGAATTTATGATCTAAAGCAGCATAAGGTGTCCAGTTGAGCACTGCTCTCTAAAGCACAACCCCCAAAGTCAAGGCAAGACCTGCCCCCAGTAAGACACTAAATAACAGACTGTGCCCAAGAAGGATTTTAAAGTATCTCCAGAGGGATAATTTTAATACATTAACCACAACTGTGAAAAGAGTCATTAGCAAGGCTTTGCCACAAAACAAAACACCTGTGGGATGCACTAATACCTACTGTTTAGCCTGGTTGACATGAACTCCCAGGGTATAGCTCAGCCATTTGTATGTTACCTGTAACAAGAACAAAGCAAATCTCACTTCAGTAAGAAAACTCCAACCTCTTGACTTGTTAAACCTCCATCTGTTTGTTTAATGGGCAAGTCAAACTCTTCACACCCTCCCGGCCTCTAAGAAATGCACAGCAAAACCTGTTAGAACTGAGAGCGCTTGGACACACACCCAGCCAAGCTTTAATGAGTAGACTGAATTCCTGAGCCCTGAGCAAACTACCTGCCCTGAAAGGTGTGGGCTTGGGAACACCTTCTTGCAGTGCCATTGCATAAATAGTAGGCATTCAAAACATGCTCGCTGCTTAGCTTCACAATGCAGAAAAAGAGTTAAACAGCACAATTTTTAGCTGTGAGAAGCTCTTATTGCTCTCCCAAACAACTACTGAGGATTTATTGGATTCCAGCTGCCTGGCCATGTCACAGGGATCTCTGGCCACTGCCTTAGAATCCCAGACTGGTTTATGTTGAAGGGACCTTAAAGCTCCTCCAGCTCCAGCCCCTGCCATGGGCAAGGACACCTTCCACTAGAGCAGCTTGCTCCAAGCCCCTGTGTCCAACCTGGCCTTGAGCACTGCCAGGGATGGGGCA
>WYDI02032085.1:0-37901 GCA_009867235.2 Psittacus erithacus
GGCCCGGCGGGAACAAGAGGCGAGCTCGGGCCGTGCTCACGGCATGGGCCTCAGGGGCGGCGTCCTCGGGCAGAGCGCTCAGGACACGAAGTCCTCTGCGCTGGCCGGGACAGAGGCCCCTGGTGACCGGGCGTCGGGCTGTGGTGAGTGCCGGAGCCTGCGGGGGTGGCGGGTGGTGGCTGTGTAGGATGAGACGAGGCTGATGGTTTGCTGTGCGTGGTGGCGGTGCTGCGGGAAGAGGTGGAGCGGCTGAGGAGTGTGAGGGAATCTGAAGAGATTGACTTCTCCCAAAAAACAGGAGGTGGGATAAGAGGAAATGGCCTCAAGCTGCGCCAGGGGAGGTTTAGACTGGATATAAGGAGTGATTTATTCACCAAGAGAGCAGGCATTGGAACGGGATGCCCAGGGCAATGGTGGAGTCACCGTCTCTGGAAGTGTTTGCAAACCGTGTAGGGTCTAAACCTGATGGTTTAGCCTTGGCCGTACTGGGGGAATGGTTGGACTGAAAGGCCTTTTCCGAGCTGTCTGGTTCTGTGACGCTATGATTCTAAGAAAGTCATTAGAGGTAGCCAGTGTGGACTTATGAAGGGGAAATCATGCATTATTGAGTGACAAAGGATTCAGTACTTAGGTTTTTGTCATTTTTTGTTACGCTTACAGTCTGTGTTCTGATTTGCAACCATGGTGAGCACTCAAAATTGGAAGCATGTATCTGTTCAGAAAATCAAATCCTAATTATTTCAGATGGAACAGTGAGCAGTGGATACTTTTGGCTGTTAGGATAGTAGAAACTAGGCACTGTAAAAATACATTAATTAAAGTTTATGAGAGATACAGATATTAGAGTATTTGACATTATAAAAATTCCAGGAGGAACTGAATGAGTCTCTCCCCAGTGTGGTGTTTGGAGAATGCATTAAGTAATATTGAGGTTATACTTTGAACTACAGAAGTGTTAAATATTGAGTCAGCATTCAACTTCTGCAGTTAGTGAGGGGTTTCATAAACACCAGCCTTCTTCACTGCAGAACTCTGAGCAAGATGGTCACATCCTCATACTGATAAGAATCTTACGCTTTTGGAAGGTGTAACTAGCAACTATGTAATAGCTTATAGGCAAGGAGGGGCAATTTAATATTGTACAGAGCTGGCTCTTTTTAGGTTTGCAGTGGTTTGTGTTTGATATTATGTATGTGTATATAGTACATTCTGGAATGCATAGGGTGATATTCACGTAATCTCTGTTTTCATTATCAGTCTGGTATTAGAAAATGATGGGTTTAAATCATTTTACCACCTATATTTCTTTCCCATTTATCAATTATTTCCCATTGATTTAACTGTTTCAGATACTGCATCCTTTGGGCCTTTTGACACCCAGAGTACATGATCAGTCATAGTGCTACTTTCCTGACAAGATATGTACAAAATGAGCTGAATTAAACTGGTGACTAAAAGCTAAACTAGCCATGTTCAAGGCCACGTTGGATGGGGCTTGGAGGCAACCTGGTCTAGTGGAAGGTGTTTCTGTGGTAGGGGATTGGAACTTGATGAGCTTTAAGGCTGCTTCCAACCCAAACCAGTCTGTAATTCTATCAGAGCTACTCAGTAGTACTTTATAAAATAATACTGTTGTTCCTGGCCAAGATTTGGCAGTTGCTAGCCACTAATAAATGTATAACATGCTATTAAGAAAGAGGATAGAAGAATCCTCAGAGTACTTTAAAACACATTTGATTTCCATCTCCAGTAGCTGAGAATTAAAAAATCTGTCCTGAATAACATAACAGTCTAAATACTTCAGATTATTATTTTGCCACAGAGACTCACAGTACACAGGAGAAATAAAGATAGCTGTGCACAAAATTACAATGCAGGGCAAGCTGCTGGAATGCACTAATTGAAGAAACCTCAGTTTGTTCAGCTTATCGTAGCCAATGGCTCTCTATAATGAATACCTGGAATTTCTGGTGACAGATATCAGTGGCCTAATTTATATAAACTTCACAGGAAGTAGGACTTCACACACATGTTCTTGAAAGTGCAGAAATGTTGAGGTGTTTGGGAGAATTGGAAAAAAACTGTAAAAAAGAGCAAGGAAAGCAAGAAGTGTGCTGCCTGTGAGCTGTGGCTGTGGACCATGGTTCCTTTCTTTAACTTTTGTTTTTACCGGGATCCTAATCAGGAGAGACTGGACTGTAAGCTGTCAGGCTCCTGTGGCGTTATTATCAGAGCACATGTTGCTCTAGCCAGAACTCTGGAGACTGATGCACTGATGACAGCAGTTTTTCAAAGTTCAGTGGCCCAGCTCTTAGCAGTGTGTTTTGTTTTTATTTGTTTGTTTTTGGTTTTTTTTTCCTCCTCTTTCATATGAATTTTGTAGTATGTAAATTTTGGCCTTTCATTAAGACCTGTCAGTTTATTAATTGTGTAAGTTAACAGGCATGCTATTGATGAGAGTCTGAAAACAAGTTTTAGATTTTTTTTTCTATTTTACATACAGATTCTGGAGTAGTCAGTTAGATGAGCTATCCATGCCTAAGTTGAGTAATTTCCATTTTCTTTAAATACATTACCAACTATCCCTTTAAAAAGTTAATATTAAGTTGTTTGACTGTGATTGTATAAGCTCTTCTTACATGTGAGAATATTTCTGACAAGCAATAAGAAGTAAAGTTTTAAGTGGGATACTTGATACAGGAAAAGCCTAAAAGCAATTTCAGGGTAGACAGAATACATTGTTATAGTTGTAGCTCAGAGAGAAGCAATTGCACAACATTTCTGGCCTGTTTCAGAATATTAGAAATGGAACATAGTGTCAGAAAATTCAAGCTTCTCTCTGCCTCTGGAGGGATCAAGGGAGTAATTAAATTGGATTTTGGTATGTCAATAATATCCTTCTGTTATTAATGGCATCATAATTTTGTAAATCAAATGCTAGAAGTGTTACCAGTGTCACAAAGGTGAAAATGATTAAGGGTTAATTAAATATATTCTCAAGGAACTAAAATTGTTCTGTTGGGTATCATTGGATTCCTTTCTCTAGAACTTTCAATTATTACAATGTAATAGCATACTATGTACAATTCAGGCCTGAAATTTGTGTAGCCAAAAGCTACTCACAGTAATAAGCATCTTGGGTGAGTGCTGTCACTTTTCTTTCTCTCAGATTTCTCTGAACATTCTAACAATATAATGTATTAAAATCAATTTTAGGTAACTGGTAGCTTTCTGAACAAGATTAATCACTATAGGTGGTGCAGCCGGAGCAGAAGTTTTAGCTGTGTAATGGTGTCAATTGTTTCTCTCCAACAAACTCAAAGAAAGAGCAATGAGTGTTAGCGTTTTTAATAGGAGATAGCTACAAGGATCACAAATGGTGAGAAGGAAGAAAAGCTTTCCCAAGCAGTGTCTTCTGTAACTCATAGCATAAGAATAACTCAAAGTGTATATATGGAGTTGGTAATAAATGCCTATGTTATGTGTAAGATACTTAAACACAGTGGTGCTTCAGAGACCTAAAATTATTCAGTCTTTCTAAAGTCTGTAGAACTGGACTTGGGTTACTAAGGCAACCTGATCTTCCTCAGCATGTATTCTGGCTTGATGGATAGATAGGTAGCTTAGATTCAAACTACATACCTGTGAGGAGCTGTTACACTCATTGCAAAATGAGATTTTGTTGATAGCTTGATACCATTTTCAGAGCCTTCTGTGTGTTCATTTTTGCCAGGTGCTGCAGAAAATAAAGGCAAAGCAACCTCTTGTGTTAAAAGCAGAGTAAGCAAAGTGAGCTGAATCTTATGTGGGTGAATCGAGGTGTTTTGGAGTCCAAGTTAAAGAACTGCAATTCCCCAGAAGCTGAAAATGGAAGCATGCACTGGGGTAATGGCAAAGCATAGAGAGGGTTTATAACACTGATATTTTTGCAGCTTTCATAGTTTTTTGCCCATGCTTCAGAGTGGGTATTGTACCTGGTTTTGATCACTTTTGGCCTCCCATCTCCACCTCAACAGCAGTTAATCTGAATGAAACTTCCCAGTTTTCTTACCATGTACATCCATAAGCATGTTCTCAATGTCACATGGGATGTTTAAGATCCTGTCTTGACTTAGGCTTATGAGTCTTGTGTACTGATGTGTTTGTAAGTCTTCATAGCTGTTTTCTGCTTAGGTATTTTGGGAAGTTGTGAAAGAAGGTGACAGTACCAATAATAACAATATGAAAAAATACTGATGGAAGCAGCACTCCTAGGGATGAAGGAGTTTTAGAAGGGTTTAGTGCCTGGTTGCTTAATGACGGCAACTGCAAAATGAAGTCCCAGCTTGGGGAAAACTGCTTCATATTAAAAGCAGTCAATACTCAGGTTGGGTACTGAAAAGTTTGAGCTGTGGAAAAGAGGGTGAGGAACAGCTAATGCTCATGAAGCTGTTTGGTGCCCACAAACCCAATTTAAAGTCTGTGTTAAGGATGCTTGTCAATTTGGTGCTAATTCTGGAGGAACGTTCATGCTGTTAAGTTTTATGCTATCACTCTTTGTAATGAAGCTATACTTTGAATTGAAAATGGGCATATGAAGAAGCACATCATTCCACTGTAAACATCCACACACTAAAAAAACCCATTTAAAATGCATGATATGCGGTATTCAATGTCAAAGTATATTAATATTTGCATATACTATTTCTAAGTCATCCAAAGCTCTGAGTCTGCTTTACAATATAAGGAAGTCCTCCCTATAGCGTATTTGTAGTTTTAAAATTCTGTCCCCTTTAAACAGTGTAAATCTTAAGAAAGCTTCTAATCAAATCAATGGTCTGATATTTGCATTATATTAAATATTTCACAGAGAGCTCAGAGTACTTTGGGAACTTAACACTGCTCAGAAGCATCAGCTGTGGAGGACCACTAACTCCTGTCCAGAGATCCTAAGAATAGGAGGAGCTGAGTGTGCTCAGTCCCTCTGAAAATCAGCCTTTTGATCACTTACATGCTGCAAATGTTGCTGTGTGTTGAGGAACAGAAGTGTACCTATGCATGCTGAAATAAGGCCAAGACAGATGTTCGCTACTAGCAAGCTGAAATTCAGTTACAATTCAAGTCTCAAATCATTGGTTGAATGGCTAATTTATATATGTTGAAATCCAAAGTCGCTGTATATGGTCCATATCATTTTCCCTCTCCCTCAGCCATTAAACCCAGTTATTGAAATTGACCCTAGAGTTTTTAAAAGTGCTTGGCATTCTTTCTACTCTCCTTTTTCTCCTCTTTAGCCTACCTTCTGGATCACCAGAACATGGGTTCAGGTTGATAATAACCATGAATGTTCTTATGGTCCAGTAGTAATTGTAGGTTGGCTTCCTTGTCTGGTCAAAAATTCATCAGAAAGTTGATCTTAACCACTAATCCTGTAAGTGATAGAGGTTATATCTTTGCTCTTGCTAACATGAGTATTTAAAGGAAACAAATTATTTGGTGTTTATTGAAAATAGCCTTTTCTTGTAACTTGATGAGGTGTGATCGGAGCTGTCACCTGTTTGAACTAGTTTTATTGCCAGCTTGTATCTTTAGTTTTGACTTTGGGCCAGAACTCTCCTGAGGAGAATCAGAAGCACTACAACCTTTCAGCATATCAGGAAGAGCTGAAGGACCTCCTTAGCCTTTCACCATTACCCATATTGTGATTAAACCCCCCTGCACTGTTTCTCCTTCAAGCCGTTACCTGCAATACAGTATACGCACAGCAGTTGCCCAGTGTTTGTGGGAAACATCAGAACCCTGCAAGATATGCTTAGGTTTTACCGCATGAGCAGTAAAATTGGTCAGATTTAAAAAAAATCAGATTTACTGTGCATGTACAAAGCCAACTGTATAGCTCTTGCTTATAAGGTTCAAGACTGCTCTTAAAATATCAAGCGTTGTACAGATAAAGACCTGATACGCATATGGGCATCAGCTTGAGATTCCTATGGATCCAGTTCAGCCAAGGTGCTAGATATCTGAAAACCTTGGAAAAATTTAAAAGTCTTCTAATTTTAGCCAGAACTCTAAAGTCAAAGAATAGCATGTTCAAGGAGCTACTTGGGTATCTGTTTGGTAATTATCTCCCACTTGGTATTTTTTGGCCAAGCTCTGCTTTAGCACCAAGCTCCAATCTTTCCTGTTTTATTCAGTCTTTTCTGTTTTTCATCTGCTGAAAGGATGGGGACACAATTTAATAGGCTTCCTTCTGTAATCCCTGAGGGGAAGTCTTTATAGCAGGAAAATATTCAAAATGATAGTATCTCTGTAATTGAATGCACTACCAGGAATAAATGAAAACTGTTTCCGAATTTGCTGGACTGGTAGTGGCGTGTCAGATCAAGTTCAGATACTTTCAGAAATGAGCAGGTTTAATTTCTCTACAACTAAGGCATGACACTTTTTAGACAAATAAAAAAATCATGATTTGGGGAAGATTCTACTGAGCAAATATAATCCTATTTCCCCCTGAAATTCTACCCCAAAGCTTTTCTCTTTTTTTTGCCACTTCTTGCTATCAGTGTGTATTACAAGTGATATTTAACTTGAACTACTTAATGTAGCTTTGCTGGGATGACAGCCAGCTTCAGAGAAAGCTTCTGTAACCCCAACAAATGCACTGTGCTGAGAGATGATATTTTCAGAGATTAACCTTTTCCTGTGGATGATACTGTATGCCAGACAGCAAGCCTGTAATGGAAATTCTTTGTATTGTAGTTTCAGAAGTCTAGAAAAGGTATTTGTAATTTGACTATTTCTGCTTTGTTTGGGTTTTTTGTTCAGATGACCACAAGATAAATAAGTTATCTAAGGAGTTGCTCCAGCTTGTTCTCAGCAGCATTCTCTAGGAAGAATGAAGTCAGGATTAAGGTGTGTAATAGTTACAATGCTATAAAAAAGATTGTTGAATTAAGTACTTTGGCCAAAGTCAGTTTTGAAAGCCATAACTGAAGGGGTCCTCTGTATGCTTAGCACAGGAACAGTATCCTAAGGAGCAACAGAAAATTCCCATAACACACTTCTAATGTAGCTCTACATAGTAATGCTCCCAAAATAGGAATTCTTCTTTCTTTTTCTTTTTTTCAAATTGCTGATCCCATATACCCTTTGAAATGGGGGTTTCCGTGGAAGTGGGAATGTCACAGATATTTTTAAGTCATGTCGTGTTATTCAGCATCACCAGTGCAACTGTTATGGCTGTGGGGGCACCAACTGGGAACCAGTTTGAGGGTCTCCAACTTCTTAGACCAGCTCTGCATCCTAAGCCAAGATCTTGTAGAACTACATCTTTAGCTTGATGTGCCATAAATAATTACTGTTGTGAGGGGATGCTGAGAACAGACAGTTATCTTTCTCAGTTTGGGCATAGTAAGTTACTGATCTGTAAATATTGATGGAGTTGTATGTTAAATAGGTTTTAAAACTGGAATGCATAAGAAAGAAGGAGTAAGAGACAATGTGGAAGGCTGTAGGGAATGATAACCTTGCATATAGGTATTGGCAGTTATACAGCCTTAGGTCATAAATTCTGGGCAGTGCTGGGTAGTTTGAAGCAGAGTTTTAATCAGGTAAGGCCTATCAGTTTTTAAGAATAATAGAAAGTATGGGGAAGAAATTCCATAGGATATCTATACACAACCGAATTCATTACTACGTTAATTTCAACTGAAATCTGGACTGTTGAAAAGTACCTGTACACCAGTAATACTAGTTCCCCCATGTAAATAAAGTGAAATTCAATTTAACATGTGTGTTTATGTGAGTAAAAATGTCAACAGGTACAAAATGATCAGTGTTCTTACATGAAAACAAAAATTTGTGGATTAATACACTCTCAAAGATAATTTAAATCCTTTTTTCATCACTATTAAAATACATTTGCCTTTTTTTACAAAAAAAAGAAATTGGGGAAGGAAGTTCAAGCATGGTTCAATAATGAGCATTTTGGATTTTTTTTTCCCTGCCTCATATATACCAGTAATCCCCTTTTCACATTAAGATGTCTTTTAAAATTCTCAGCTGAGTTTCTGGATTTTTTAAGTGTGAACAATTTGTCTATTATCTTTTTCCCTGCTTCCAGATGAAAAAGCTGTAAATCCAAAGATAAAGTTTAACATGTGCTTGCACATTGCAGATGTTTTAAAGTTGGGTGAAAATGCAGGCATTTCATTAGATGGGCTTGCTTAATTGGGAAGAGTCTTCATCTTTGTGAGCAAGGAGAAGTGATAAAAGGAGCGCAGAAGAAATATACAGCTCAGAGGTCCCTGAAGACCTTTAGGATTTAACCTTCATTTGCTTTTTAATCTTAGAGTTCTTTATTATTTTGTGAAAGCATGTGGTTTGATTCTTCAGGTTGGCGGGTGGTAGCAGTTCCATAATTATGATCTTGGTTGTGTGCTGCCAGTGCACAAAGGGGAACCATGGTAATCCACTCCAGTGTATTTTCAGTAGCAGTTGCATATTGCTCATGCTTTTTGGTGTAAAACCCTCTGTAAATCTCACTGGAGTGATAAAGTTACTGAAGTTATACAAAAATAAACATTTTTAACTTCTGCAGAAAGTAACAGAATCATCAGCCATCCTACACCACTCTGCCATAGATAGCAATAAAAATGTTTAATAGTCATGAAGAATACACATTCTCTTTTTTGCTAAGGCTTAGCTATTTAATATATAAATTATTTAACCTACACTTGTCCTTAAAATATGATTGTGTCATCATTTACGTTCAGTTTCAATCGGCTTCTAAACGGAAACCATTTTAAATGGTGTTTGTTTCTATTGCCATATGTGCTGCAAAACTTCTATTTATTAGTATTTTTATTCCATCTGGGTATGATTTATCTTTTCCCTCAGCTTAGTAAACATTTAGGTAGTAATTCTCTGTAGTTATTTATGACTGGACTTGGGGCTGGTTTTGAGTACTTTAAGACCTTTATTTTTTTTTCCTCTTGGAGTAGCATAAAAGGGCCTTAAGTCAAACTGCAGCATACCTGCAGGGAGTCAGAGTAATTACCTTGAGAAGATAGAATGCAACAGTGCTGTTGGAACTGGAAATCTCCCCTCTGCCCCCAGCCCCAGGACAGCAAAACAAATAAAGAGTGTGCACCCAAAAAGGAGATCAAAAGTTTTCTTCTGGCTCTGACTTGACTGACTTGGGTGGTCGGTGGGATACTCAGATACACTCCAGTGGCAATCTGTTTCCTTTTCACTACCCACAAGGGCTTTTCTGTCAGGATAGGTAGAATAGTTTGGGATTCATTCCTATCAGATGTAAGTGAAACACAAATAAACAAACTATTCATCTAAGCTATGATTCTGTAGCATGCTGCCTGTTCATATTAATGTTTGAGACAGATATTAATGAATTTATTCATGAGGACATATATGTCAGTTCTGCAGACAGTGTAATAAGCATGCGGTGATGTTGTGGCTATCATGATTAAGTATCATCTCTGAAAGCTATTTCTTTTCAGTGCAGATATTTGCCCTGTATTTATGCTGTGGATAGTCAATTGTACAGATCAGACGGAGAGCAATTTCTTTGATGTTTGTAAAAGCAGGAAATAATTTTTTACCTATCTGAATAACAGTTTGCAGTGAGTAAATTAAAATGCTACAGAACGGAGACTGGCAATTATTGCCAGTTGTAACCTGAGTGGCAGGCTTTGGTATTTGTATTCCCATCAGGGCTTTATTTCCTGTCTTTGCAACAAATAGCTCTTCATACAATCATAGAATGGTTTGAGTTCAAAGGGACCTTAAAGCTTATCCAGTTCTAGCCCTCTGCCACAGGCAGGGACACCTTTCACTAGAGCAGGTTGCTCCAAGCCCAATCTGACCTGCCCTTGAACACTGCCAGGGATGGGACAGCCTCAGCTTCTCTAGGCAACCTGTGCCAGGGCCTCAGCACCCTTACAGGGAAGACTTTCTGCCTGATGTCTCATTTAAATCTCCCCTCTGTCAGTTTAAAGCCAGTCCTCCTTGTCCTGTCCCTACATGCCCTCTTGTTTATTGTACCTGTGCAAAGTGAGATGACTGTGTTCATAAATCAGATGTATAAAAGAATCCTCCTGATTTTTTTTTTTTTAAATATTTTGAATCTTCCTGTTGCCATATTTCAGTCATTTTATTTATGGGCTAAATTGTGCTGTGATCGAGTTTATTGATAAATCTGTCTTAAATTCATTGGAAGCAAGATGAATTTCTAAAGAGGCATCTGTCTTTGAACAGCCATGAGTACTATCTCTGACAAATGAGATGAAGATCTTCATGGCTCTGATACAGTTTCCAGGGTTGAATGTTTTGAGCCTGTGCCTGAATGTGGATCTGCTGTGGAGCTGTATAAACCCTGGTATGGCACAAGGCCATCATTAAATTTACTGTCCACTTCTGTGGTTCCTGGCAGTGCAGTTTTGTCTACTTGAGAAGCCATCAAAATCAAATCCTTGGGCAAACCATCCATTAAACTTCTTTTCTTGAAAGAAAACAATAATGAATCTTCTACTAATTTGCTGCAATTTATGTTTGCTTTGTGAGCCTGGCCAAGAAACTCTGCAAGTCATTGAGAAGTTATTGCCTGTGTGCAATCAGGCATCCAGCAACTACCCCTCCAGAACTAAAACAATATTCCAGAAGGGTTTGGTTTTGTATCTCTTGCATGGTTACAGTCTTACAGCATGTGATTTTGCACTTTTTTCTCTCCTTAAAAATCCTTGAGTATTTTGTTTGACAAAATAACAGTTCTCACAGTGTAACTTTTTTCTTCTATATAGTGTAATTTAATGATAGAAAATGATGTCTTGCAGATAAAATGGCATGCTACATACTATTTTGTCCTGTCTCAAGGATTTAAGCCCTGTAATCTTTTAAAAATTGATCATTAGTCGCTTATCTTTCATAATATTACCATTGGCTAAAAATTTGGAAAACAGTTAAACTAAAAGAAAAAAACAAGAATAGGAGGCAGTATGTAGCACTTTGTGGGAAGACCATTAGAAATGAATAGGGAGTGGGTAGGAGAAGTGTATCTTATTAAAGGTTTCAAGACCCCAGAAATCCAAGGTGGGAGAAAAACTATTCAAGCGTTCTAAAATACTGGGTCATTTTTCCCTGTCTGGAGACGTGCAGAATTCTGTGGACCCTGTGTGAACCTTGTCATCTCATGCAAAAACTGCAGCTCCATTCAGATTTTGAATATGGAATTTCCATGCTATTGTATTTCTTCGTAATTTGAAATCTGTGGCTGTGTTGGTCATCTGAGAAGCTTAATGCTACAAAGTTAATATAAAACTATTGTAATTGCCATTTTGGAGAGGGTGAGCGTCTTGAGAGGGTGGTGCTGTCTTTTAATACTTCAGTATTAGTTTGACGTTATAGATGAATTCCCACATCAGACAACCATGGAGGTGCAGGGGTGAGATTTTATTCATTACGTGCAGCAAAGTTTGTTCCAACAGCCAGAATTTTCAGGTGACTTGATTGGTAAAATTCATATCAATAGCTGGGATTTGTTCCAGTGTTTGTGACTGCCAGAAAGTGCACTCTCATGTGCAATGGATAGTTATTTGCGTACTCTTGCAGTTTTCCTAATTATTTCTAAATCCTAGAAAGATGCTGAGACTAGCTTGTGCTGGGAAAGCTTACTTTTTGTCAATGCTGTTAGCTAGCTAAGCCATTTCAGACTCTCTCACAACATGCTTTATATTACATTATTCTGCTCTGACTTTTTTCTTATTTTCATCTCACTGTCATAACTACACCAGAGGCTTTAACAGGTTAGGATAAACCTGTGAACCATCTCATCCACTTTTCACTATTGGCTGGATACCAGATGCTTCTGATGAGAACTTAAAAGCTGAGAGGCTGAGCCTACCTGTGGGAAATACTGAAATTTAAAGGTCTTTTTACATTTATTCCTGAGCAAGTTTTTGTTTATTGAGCAGTGAAATACCTAAAGAGAAGGTATGTAAGAGAAGGGTATGTAGTGAGAAGGCTGGGGAGAGGAGCTCTGTTGTGTTTTGCGGTTTTTATGAGAATAATGCCAGATCTTCATATTGTTTAGTCCTTGTTTGCAGCTACAAATAATCTGGTTTTGGGTTTGTAATGTACCAAAGGTTGATGCTTTAGCTGCAAAAGCTCTGGATATTTTAATTAAATACTTTCTGTTAAGTGTTTCAGCATTTAGAAGTATTGATTCTATGCTGAAATCTCATTTTGTGTAGTATTCAGTAGCTATGATGGTTACGGTACAATTGCAACTTCAGTGTTCTCTGGTAAGGATGGGAAAATTGCTTTGACTGAAATGATTTGCAAATTTCTGCACATTGAGAGATTGCCAGGTAAGATTCTGCTCTGCACAAATGTGGATCTCTCGCATTGGGAATGCACTGGGGCAATGGATCACCAAGAGGTGCTTTCCCTAGCTTGGGGTGGTTGCATGTTAGTTCCAGGTGTCTGTTGTGGACAGCTACATCTGACCATCTACAGCATCATTTTAGGTAATTTTGCATCCTTGTGAAACTTGTTCAAAAGCCATTTTAGGGCGATGTTCCGTGCTTTCCAGACAGGACAGCCTGCTGAGCTGGTTAGGAATAGTGTGTTTGTATGTATCCCTAAAAAATAGATTGGAAACAACTAAAAGACCAAACCAGCAGCATGCTGGGAGAAAACAAAGGGATGACTATGTATGTGGCGTCCCTACCTAGAGACAGGTGACTTTTGAGGGAAATTAAAGGAAGCTACTGCTCTCAGGCAGCTCTGTAAACTAAGGGAGGAGTATAAACTGAAAGGTGCAGACATAGGCTCTGATGTGAGGTTACTGAAACCAGCCTTTAACCTTTGTAATTTAAGTCTCATGACCTGAGGTTCACGGTTTCCCATGGCTATATCCACATGAGAGAAAGAATAGTTGGTTTTCCTTTCTTTTATCTTTCCTATCTTTCACTTAGTTAGAAAAAGAGCAACTACATAGCAAGTGAGCAAACCCCCCCCTCCTTTCTGTTCTCTTTATTGCCGATATCTTTTGGGTCCAAGTGTTAAAGTGTGAGGTAATAAGCTTGAAAACCAAGGTGGGGGGGAGGAGGAGGGAAGGGGAAAACACCAGCTTTTTGAAGGGTTTTCGTGACTGGTTGGTTGTTTTTCATTAGCCAGGATACTCATCCCAGAGGGTCATAGACACAAAAGGAGCCAGCTTTCTTATCTTAAAAGATGCCACAGAGGGCAGATTCTGCAAGGGCAGTAAACCGGGTTCCAAAGGGGTCCTGATCATACAAATACTGAAATAAGGTGCTTTGTTCTTGTAGCATCTCATAGCTCTCCATAGGGCAGCACTTGTCACCACTGTATCTTCCGATTTCATTACTGCTATGTGCCATTTCTGCTTGGGTTTATAGCTTGAGGAAATGTGAACTTACCCATTTGGATGTGTTCTTTTAGTATAAATCTTAACCTGGTATTTTTTTCAGACCTGCAGAAAAAATGAAATAGACAATAGCTCCCAAGTAGCAGATGAGGAAGAAATGATGTATTTTAGGAGCTGGTGTAACAGGCTAAGGAAAAAGTGCATGGGTGCTTCAGGTTTTCAGTTTCATAAATGGTAGTTGGTGCACAGTGAAAGCTGGGGCAGCCTGAAGTGCACAAAGTTTTCTTTATTCCAGGGACATGCAGCTGATGACATATATCTACGTGCAGGACACCTTAGGGGAAAACAGGCAGAGAGAGAAAGGAAAATACTCCAGTGGTAATCTGGGAAGAGTTGTTCTTCCTGGGTTTCCTGCTCTGCACAGCTGGAAATCACAGTCTGTTGACAACCATGGCCATTTTTTTTTTCCCTTAGACAGGTGATATGTTTCATCAATACCTGCCCAGCCTTCTTGCTGGTCCTTGTCTGACAGCACTTTTGCTGCCTTGGCTCTGACTGGAATTAGAATGTAAGTGTTGTGCACACAACTAAAGTTTGCTATGCCTTGTGCGAACCTTTTATTTGGTAACATGTATCAGATATTTGAATGGCTGTTACCTTGCTCGTGTTAATATAGACTCACTTATCAGTCTGGAACCAAATGCTGGGCTGCATTCCCAGCAGCATGACCAGCAGATTGAGGGAGGGATTCTCCCCCTCTGCTCTGGTGAGACCTCCCTCTGCAGTCCTGTGTCCAGCTCTGGGGGCAACAACACAAGAGGGGCATGAAGCTGTTGGAGTGAGTCCAGAGGAAGCTGCTAGGAGAGCTTGAGCACCTCTGCTTTGGAGACAGGCTGAGAGAGCTGGGCTGGCTCAGCCTGGAGAAGAGAAGACTCTGGAAGCTGCTTTAGAGTGGCTTCCACTACCCAAAGAGGTCAACAGGAAAGCTGGAGAGGGGCTTCTGACAAGGGCCTGTAGGGACAAGACAAGGGGGAATGGCTTTAAACTGACAGAGGGGAGATTTATATTAGACATCAGGAAGAAATTCTTCCTTGTGAGGGTGGTGAGGCCCTGACACAGGTTGCCCAGAGAAGCTGAGGCTGCCCCATCCCTGGCAATGTTGAAGGCCAGGTTGGATGGGGCTTGGAGCAGCCTGGTCTAGTGGAAGGTGTCCCTGCCTGTGGCAGGGGATTGGAACTGGATGAGCCTTAAGGTCCCTTTGGATCCGAACTATTCTGTTATACTGTGATTCTATGAATCATGCAGGAGATTGAAATAGTGGGGAGTACCTTAGTGTAGAGCTAGAAACTGAAGCTACAGGGTGACAGGGTGAGGAAACAGTGGAGAAAGAGTGTATGATTTAGACATTGAAAAGAATCACTGTGCATAGCAGAAGGCTGCAGGAATGTGGGGTTGGGAGACCAGGCGAAATCACATCCACAGTGTAGCCTCAGGGTGTGTGGGAGGAACCTTGAAGTGAAAAGACAGGTTGAAACTGAATGGGAGGCCTTCAGCAGTACAGGAGTTAAAGCACAGTGCAGCATCTTTAAAATCTTGTTTCTGAATGTGTCCAAAAGCGCTTCATTTTGACAGCACAGAGCAGATAGCCACCTATGTCAGGCAGCTCTGTGGCACGAGTACTCCCAAGCACATGCCATAGTAGCATTAATCAGCTGCATGGTCTCTTCGCTTCTTCTTGCCACTACACATCTGAGAAGTGATAGATACAAGTTTCTGTCTAAGGAGTCCTTATTAGATCCATCCCCAACTATCTGACTTAGGTTGTCAAAGAAATCTGCCTATGTTTATGCACTATGGAGAATATGAACGCAGTCTTCCTCTGTTTGTGGCTTTCTCAAAAGCATCTGTGTAAAGATCTGAAGTATAACTCCCAAGATCCACAGTATTCATAAGGAATATTTTTTCTGGAAAAGAAAAAAGTGCAAAACTAAAATCCTTAATCTACTTTCTGTTTCTTAGATAAGAGTTAAGACAAATGGGAAAACAACTCAGTATAGGGAATGTAAGACTATTGCCATCACTCAAATTACTCAGAATCACTCGTCACTCAGAGTAAGAATTTGCCATTTAGAGAAAGCATCAACCTGAATAAGAAATTACTGTAATTAAAAGAGAACATGGCTCTGAGATATTTCTTAATAAAAAAACAGTGAAGTTTCCTCTGAAATAGTTTTGCCATGGAAAAACAATGTAAAAAATCAAGTCGACCCTGCAGACAGGACTATATTCAGAAGCTTTTGGGGCATTCTGTTTCTGTGTTTCCATCCAGGTTGTTAATAAGCTGCTGATGGGGCTAAGACATTATCACCTGGAATTCAAACTCTTTCACTTGATTTTTAAGTTGTGCTTGTGGCTTTAACCAAGACCCAGCCTTAGTGGTGTAGAAGTTTCCTTTTCTCCTGTTAGTTTTCAGGTAACCTTAACTGCTCTTTGGGTTATAGTCATCTGCCGAATTTGGACTGCTTCTTGGAAGAGCTGTCCATTGCTTTTTGGGTTTTGTCAAGTTTAATTAATTCATTCATTAATTGTGG
Source organism: Psittacus erithacus (assembly GCA_009867235.2). Classification (NCBI taxonomy): domain Eukaryota; kingdom Metazoa; phylum Chordata; class Aves; order Psittaciformes; family Psittacidae; genus Psittacus; species Psittacus erithacus. Next base: position 15,976 of record WYDI02032085.1, read on the forward strand.
AGACATTCAGCCAACCTGTATCTCAGACAATCCAACATCATTATCTTCCTGTTCTTGTTTATTTTTTTAATGAAACAACTTGCATCTTGGATGACTTTGCTAAATTGGCAGCTGTAAATACCTATGAAGATCAATTTTTTTTTAATTGAAAAATGGGGCCACAATTAACATTTTACTCTGAAATATTTTTACAAGCAGGTTGAAGGAGGTGATCCTGCCCCTCTGGTCTCGTGAGACCTCACTTGGAGTATTGTGTGCAGTTCTGGTGTCCTCAGCATGAAAAGGACATGGAACTGTTGGAACAAGTCCAGAGGAGGGCCATGAGGATGATCAGGGGACTGGAGCACCTCCTGTATGAAGATAGGCTGAGAAAGTTGAGGCTGTTCATCCTGGAGAAGAGAAGGCTGCATGGAAACCTCATAGCAGCCTTCCAGTATCTGAAGGGTGCCTATAAAGATGCTGGGGAGGGATTCTTCATTAGGGACTGTAGTGACAGGACAAGGGTAATGGGTTCAACCTTAAACAGGGGAAGTTTAGATTGGCCGTAAGGAAAAAGCTCTTTACTGTAAGGGTAGTGAGGCACTGGAATAGGCTGCCCAGGGAAGTTGTGAATGCTCCACCCTGGTGGTGCTCAAGGCCAGGTTGGACAGAGCCTTGGGTGAGTGTGGCTTAGTTCAGTGGTTTAGTGTGAGGTGTCCCTGCCCATGACAGGGGGGTTGGAACTAGATGATCTTAAGGTCCTTTCCAACCCTAACTATTCTATGATTCTGTGATTTTTCTAAATTTCAGTCTTTAAAAAAATTTGAATTCAGTCATACTTGAGGCTCTGTCTAGGTTTAAAATAAATTTCTTTCTCTCCATTCAGCCTGAATCCTAGACTTTAAAATTCACTGCATACCTGACTGTAAGCAGTTGGAGTTGAGTTTTTTTTGTCAAGATTCTCCTACCTGGTGAAAATGTACTTAGGAGGAGCCCTCATTTTCACCAGTAAGAAACAGGATTAAGTCTCTATGGTTTAGCTTGTTTCCACGTGAAGAGAATTTGGAGCTTGATGTGGTTCTGAGCCACGAGAGTGCCCAGCCCATATGGAAACCTGTAGTTCCACATACTTCTGAGATGTTTCCGTGTGTTTAATTCTCTTTCTTCTAACCATGTAGTGCTGTTCATGTTTTCTTCTTTGTGCCTAGGCTAAAAAAGTATAAATCACTGATTCTTCCCTTATTCTGAGTCTGAAGACACTTTGCATATGTCATGACTGCTTTACCTCTATTTCCTTTCAGATTTCCCCCACCTAAACTGGGCCTATCTGCAGTGACAGTTAACTTAGGCTAATCCGACAAAGATTTATTTGATGTTGACTAGATCCTGATCACAGTCACATCTAGTGCTACCTTTTGACATTTTATATACCTTGCATTTCTGAACTAATACTCAAGTGCATTTTTACTGTGCATGTTGCATACTTTTGACCCAGATTGTCTGTTTTCTTGTGTTGTATCAGAAAGCTCTTCCTTTCTTTTCTGTATTTATTACCTATTTAACTGTGAAAGCATAGTAACAAATGCTTGGTTAAACTCCAGCACTGCCTTTGTAGGGATCCTTTGGTTAATTTTGGAGGTCAAACCCTCTCAGCTTCTGTTTCTCCATAATAATCTTTGCCAAAGGAGCGTTAGGAGAATTTTAATTCTTTAACATCTGTAAAGCCTTGAATCATAAGGCGCCTTGGCATATGCTTCAGACATCTGGCTGAAAATGACGACTTATTAAATCCTGCAGAGAAAGTTTCTGTAGAACAGATTAGACAGCAAGCTTTATGGAGAAGGAAAAGCAGGGATGGGCAAGATGGAAATAAAGGGAGAGAAAAGGAACAGCAAGTATAGAAGATTAAAGGAAAGGCAGATAATGGAAGGACAGTCACTGATAAGGAACAGGTAGCTAAAAACTATTATTCAGAAAATGAAAATTCTAAAACAAGTAACACAAGGCTAAGACTAAAAAGAGGGAACAGATTAGCCATTTGTTATAATTAAATATTTGCTTTATGCTAGTAAAGGGAATTAAAGTAGTTGAAGTCATATCTTTTGATAGATTATCCCTCATTGTGATTGAAAATATTTATTGCCTGTAGAGGTGAATTAATATTCTTTTGAGAAGGTTCAGGAAGCAAATGTAGCTATGGTTTTACTTAATTGTAGACAGAAAATAATTGTATTTTTTGTTTATCCAATATGGACCTTCCAAGCTCTTGAAGTAAATAGTAAATCTAAAAACATCATCACCAGGATTTAAAACAAACAAACAAAAGGATATGAATTGTGTGTATGAAATTTCACATCGTGAAAAAGTATTTCAAGTTTTCTGGACTTATTTCTCCAGGAAAACGTGTGAAGTGTTTTAATTCCCACCCCGCATCCCCCAGATGGCATGGTAACTGTAAGGATAGAAAATGTGATAGGCCTCAGTTGCTTCTAAAAAACTCACTATAGACGATTCAGGCTAAGTAGCCTTTCTGGTTTTCAGCCAGTTGTTTCCTTCTGATAACTATGCCTTGGAGCATTTATTCTCTTTAAAACTGAAGCAAAGAAAAAGGAGAACTACCATGTATTTCTTTGTCAAGGCAAGACAGCTCCATTATTTATGAATTTTTAATTCCTCTGATACATTTTTAAGATACAGCAGATTTAAAGCTGTATAAAATGTTCCATGCTGCTATCATTTAGAAGCAAAAAATGAAGAAAACCAGCATTTGATGTGCTCTAATAATTTGAACATTATCTTTAATACTAATTCCCTTCAATGACTAAATAAATATAAAGGGAATGTCATAGTTATTCAGTATCTGTCAGAACATCTGGCATTGTACCTCAGTAGCATGTAAAGCCTGCTGCACATGGAACATGTCACTCTGTTAATGTGTTTCTGGATGACTCTGAATGTGGCTTTATTCCTAGCTTAGGTCAGAAGCTGCATTTGGAATGAATGTTAAGCGCAGAATGAGTAATGCTATAGACAAACAGGAGCTCCCAGTAGGATGGGGAGAACAGTGGTTTTGTGTGATTGCCATTTGAACATCCAGAAGGTGACGCTCAACATGTCCATTGAAAGACTGTTGGCTGTATTAGAATTCCTACAATATGGAAGTTTAAGAGAAAGATTTAGTAAGTACTGAAAAACCTACAGCTTGGTCCAGAACAATTAGTTGAATTGTTTGTAGCTTCCCCGCCTCCCCTCTTCTGTCTCTTTTTATCTTTGTGTCCTTCTGTTCTTCTTTGCAAATTGGGTGGAAAGTGCAGTATAGGTTGGTAGAACATGAATCTACTGTCAACATGGGCTGGGAAATTACAGCTTTGGATATATTATTTTTTAATTAACCTTTGTAGCTAATGCTTAGGAAGGCAAAATGGCAGAGGCTGAAATTGTGATCATAAAGCTCTGTATTCAGGTGAATCAGCAGTGGCGAGGGATGACCAGTAAATATCCATAAGCAGTGTATTACGAAAGCTCCCTGAATGTTAATGGTACAAGAACTGTCACTGTCCTTCAGAATGTCATATCTGATGACAAGAGCTGTTGATTCCTTATAATTAAAGCTAGTGATCTAATTTGGTAAAAGCCAACCTGAAGGTGGTTGTACTTTGAGATCAGATGATTTCTAGATGTTCAGACACTTCACTCCAGTTTTTGCATGGTGAACATCAACATTTACTTGCAGTACAGAGTTTGCCTTTTCAGCTGGGAAGATTCACACAGCAATTAGCACCATATTTATGATACTTTCTGGATTCCATATTTTAGAATGTGAAGGACTCTCATTCCATTCTACAAATACAAATAAAAATTCCTTAGCACTGCAATACCTGAAGGCATATAGGCAAATTTCTCTTTTGGAATAATAATACCACCGTAATATTTTCTGCTGAAACATTATGTTCCTAATTTGTCTTTGGGATGTGTAGGCACTCTCATTCAGGTCTATACAAAATTGTTTAAACAGGGTAGTGAGTTTCCTGAAAATGAAAGGTGGGTTTGGAAATAATAGTGCTTTTTCATTCCTCTGGAGGCTTTAGAAGGTGTTGGGAGCTGCAAAATTTCTCTCTCTTATTTTGTTACACTGATAAAACTGCCTGTAATTCAAATAGACCAAATTCTATTCTGAAAAGTAATACAAAAAGAGCAAGAATGAAGTTATTAGAACTGTAGACCTGTGGCCACTGTATGTGCAAATGCAGACTCTTTGGGGTGTTCAAAGACATAGTAGGTTCTGAGAACGAGAGTTTTCATTATAAAGCAGATTCTGCTAGCTCCTATGTGAAGGCAGATGCCTCTTGCTAGTGAGCATCCCTGTCATGACTATACATTGGGTTAAGACTCTACCTGTGCAAGGCCACAATCACTGAATTGCATCTGTGTTAGGAAATCTTGTTTCCATCCGCGCTTTATGTTAGAACCAATTCTCAACTACAAGTCTTAAGTTCTTGGTTGTTAATTTTTGCAATATTTAAGAGTTTACTGCTGAGTTTTCAAAGTGCACTTTGCTGAATGCCGTGCTCTTGAACAACTATTCTTCTGTCTGCAGGCCATGAGTCATGTGCTGGTACATACATTCTGGGTTTCTCCATCAATCCAGAAAATGTCAATGGCAAATGAATTACCCATGCCATAAGTATGTTGCTGTATCAGTGGGGAATTCCCATATAGGCTGTAACTGTTGTGTCCAGGGATGCTCTGGGATAAGAAGCATTGTATAAATGTAGGTCATTATTGTTGAGTTCTGTGATTTGAATCCCTTGTTTCATGATTTTTTGCTTTAGACTCTGTGGTATCATGTGAGTGGGGAAAAAACAAAAAAAAATCCAAATAAAGCACAAGGGCATCCAGTCTACCCTAACAAGAAAAAGAATTAAGGAAATCATAGTGCTGAGGTCTAAATATTTCACAATTAGGCATTCATTTGGAAAGAACAGCTGCTCTATATCCTCCACATACTATTTTGCTTGTGTTGTTTACTGATTACAAAACACAGCATATACTTTTATTGACTATGTTTTCCCCTACAGTCTTCCAGGAGTGTAATAATGAATATTCACATTAAGAAACAGCTTCAAGGTTTCAGCACCAGCAGCAGCTGTGCTGCTTACAATGTCTGCAGTCACTTGGGTTGACTAGATGTAAATAATTTACATGTTCTGTATATAGCAGCCCTTTCAGATCTCCATATATTTATGCTAATACATAAGTTAGCTTTTGCTGGCAACCACTCTGTTTGTCAAATTGAAACAAAAAGTAGGTTGTAGCTGTTCAGGGACTAGTTTCCCAGTTGCCCTGAACAACTGCCATGTGCAGTACAGAAGCCATCATAGTGAAGTGTCGAATCTCAAGATCTCTGAGGAATATGTTTAAGCTAATTATCACTATCAAGAAAGTCCTTGAGGTCACAAGGCTCTGAAGTTTTTTACAGACTTCGTCTAGTTACCTATTACTTCAGAATTTATGAATATCCAAACACATCAAGCAGCAGACAGTAAGCTTTTTTGATATACAGTAGCAACATTGATCCCTCATATTCTTTCATTAATGATATAAAGCTGTAGCAAGTACAGGAAAAACTGTTTTTTCCTTCAGTATCTACCATGGAAGTTTTACATCTCATGGCAGATCCTTAAGTTTATACTTGCAGTTTATGCATGCAGTGCTGTGGATGATCTCAAAAACCTGAGGATGCTCTCTGTTTGAGCTGCGAACTCACACACCCCTGCCTATGAATGTATCTCTTGTGGAGCTGACAAGGAGTATGAGCAAGTGTTCCCCAAGCTGTCTGTGAAGGTGCACTCTACACTACCTGTATCTATTTGCATATACAGGTAGGGAATATTTTTTAGGAGAAATTCATGTTCTGTCTTTGAGGTTTGGTCAAAAGAGTTAATAGTTGGATGCGTGGGGCTTACCTTGTTGTTTTGCTTTTCTGCTTTATTTTAGAGGATGTCCTCTATTTAGCTCTGTTGGCAGTTGTTTTTGATTATGGTTTCACTTGAAACTACTGAAAAGGTTTGAACTAGATAGTACTACATGAGGATATATACAATCAAGAAACTCCCAGTGTAAAAAATTATGCTACAAAGTGATATCCAATTGAAAATGAATTGTTTATTCACTTTAGAGCAGTACAGAAAATATGCGCAAAATTGCTGTAGGCTGATGTATGTTCTGCAGCTGTCTGGTAAGAACTCATCCATGGGTTTTGCTTTAAGTTCCCATCAACCATTAAATACACTTTTCAGTTTCTCTTTGATTAGTCACTTTGATTAGCTTTCCCTGTGCATATGCTTTTTCTTTTTTGTAAGCTGAAAGGAAAAATGTAAGTCTCACCTCTGCTGGCCAGAATAGTGGTGAGGATGTTCAGATGTCAGTGCTTTGAGCTATAGCACCTAGGTAAACAGCAAGCAATTGCTGTTGGTGGAAGGATATCACTGTCTGGCTAAGAGTTGCTCAAAGTTAGATGTATTCATGATACAAATACACATGCCCACTTCATTGAAAATGAAAAATTTAAACACAAACTCTCCATCCAGATGGTAAGTCTTTGCCTCATTTCAGTCTGTCTTTTTCTAAACCAACCAGTATCACCGAATCACAGAATGATTTGAGATGGAAGGGACCTTAAAGTTCATCCAATTCCAACCCCCTGCCACAGGCAGGGACACCTTCCACTAGACCAGGTTGCTCCAAGCTCCGTCCAGCCTGGCTTTGGACACTGCCAGGGGCAGCCACAGCTTCTCTGGGCAAACTGTACCAGAGCCTCACCACGCTCGCAGGGAAGAATTTCTTCCTAATGTCTCATCTCTGTCTCCTCTCTGTCAGTTTAAAGCCATTCCCCCTTGTCCTGTCCCTGCAGGCCTTTGTCAAAAGCCTCTCTCTGGCTTTCTTGTCAGCCCCTTTAGGTACTGGAAGCTGCTTTAAGGTGTCCCTGGAGCCTTCTCTTCTCCAGGCTGAACAAACTCAGTTCCCTCAGCCGGTCTCCATAGCAGAAGTGCTCCAGCCCTTGGAGCATCTCTGTAGCCTCCTGGACTTGCTCCAACAGCTCCGCATCCCTCTTGTGTTGTTGCTCCCAGAGCTGAATGCAGGACTGTGGGGGGGGTGTGTGTGTGTCAACAGAGCAGAGTAGGGGAGGAGAATCCTCTCCTTGACCTGCTATATATCTTTGCTGTATGTTCATTGCACCCCTTTGATGCATATCAGAAACATGGGGAGATACAGCGAGTTGACATTTTACTTTCAGAACTGAAACTAATGGAGTAATTACTGACATTTCAACAGCTTATGGTGAGTAACAGAGTGCCAGTATTTTAACAAGTGAGCTCATGATACAGACTGTGTCACAAGGGAACACATGCTCAAAGAGAGGAGGATTCAGTGATTAGAGAATTTATTTGTGGTATTTTCTGCGTTAAACAAAACTGCTTGGTTTTTCCACAGGAGAAAGAGGCAACACCAAAAAGTGTGGGGAAAAAAAGTACAAAAAATAATGTTGTGCTTAGCAGCATTTTAGAAATGGTTATTTTCATTCTGAAAATGTAAATTGAGGCAACTGATTATGCAGAACAGGAGTTAAAATATTAGGCTTAGAATGAAATTTTAAATGTTTACTATCTGGTGCAGTTTGGTTTTCCAAAAGGAAAGTCTTTGCCCTTTAGGAATACTTCTATAAGCCCTTGGAACAGTCCTCTTAGGAGGCAATAAGCATTACATACACAGGCAGATCATTCCAGATGGGCACAGATACCACTTCAGGCCTTCCTTTATTTTTGAGTAGAGGGTTTAGAGGAAGGAATAGATACACTTTTTACTTAAACATGCTTATAGGTGCCTATTGACCTTTTCAGAAGAACATAACTTACTAGTTTCAATAATAAATACTTAACTACTTGCAAAAAACCTACTTACGTGTCTTAATTTATTTCTAAACTTACAGTCGACTGTCAAAATTGGTTTGTAGAATAAGATTCTTCAAGTTTGATGTGGCTCAGGTGCTTGCATCCCGTGATACTTTGTTTTAGCATTCAAACCACCTGCGGCTGAGGTGCTAATAAACGGACTTAGGAGTCTGAATCAAAGGTGAGACTGAAACTTGTATAAGTATATCCAGTGAGCATTAAACACGTAGGTGAGGTTATTGTTAAACCCTGTAGGTGTTGAGGCTCTTGAGTCAAACCTGTATTTACGTGTAGACACACATAAGCTGTGTAGTCCACTCTGAAGCGTATTTTGCCACATGTATATTGTTAGCATGGGATAGATATACTCAAAGGTTGCTATAATTGCAGATTTAGACAGCAGTGTAGGCATAGCTGAAGTGTTAAATGCTGCGCAAAATTTTAAGTCTTTAATTCTTAAAGAAGTGGATAATTGAATGGTAATTCCTAGACAAGTCCAATTATTATTGTTAGTGCAGCTCATATGCATACTATCAGCAAATATTCCACAGTGTTTCCCCAATTAAAGCTCTTCAGCTTCTAAGTACTACTGTTTTCATCTTTCCCCTTCAGTAAAGTTTTACTGTCAGGCTTGTCTCAAGTGTCAGTGGTTTTGCAATGACTTGTCTTCTATGCAGAACAACAACTACTTTTTCTCATCTTCTCTTTTTCTTGGTATTTTTTGTTTTGCCAATTACTATTTCAGTTCATAAGTAGTGGTTTAAGAAAACAAAATAATAATCTTCTAAACCTTTGAAATGGAGAACTTTAAATCATAGTTGCATATCTAAATTCTTAGGTTTTCCAACTGGATTTCACTTAACAATATGTTATTATAAATAATAAATTCAGCTTTCCATTTGCCATATAAAATATGATGTCTCTTACTATAAGTGACATGGAAACAAACATTTCTGCTGAAATTAATCCCTGTGGGAAAGTGGATCATAGCCATGAAGGGTCCAGTGGAAGAGTTTGTGAATTAATATGTTATTAAAGAGGTACTTGAAATATAAAATTCTGGAACAAGTCCATGTTGCAGGGTTGCTTTCTTATACTTGATTGTCTGTTGTGAATTAGTCTTTTGGTTTCATAGGAAATTTCCATCAGGAGCATTCTCATTAGGAAATCTCCTGAAAAATGTTTGGAACAAGAGAATGATCTAACCTGGAGTGTCAGTAATTTCATGGTGAATTGCGTGTCTTGAATATAATAGTTCAGCATGGCTCAGTTGACATGGTTCATTAGTTATCACCAAACCCCTAGATCATCTTTGTGCAGAAGTCCAAAAGGCTCTAAATATGCACATGCCATGCAATTATGTGGTAATCAAAATAGAATTTAACAATTTTGAAGTTAAATTGAAAATAGATAGTCCTTTCAAAGCCTTAGATTAAAGAGAGACAACCATATGTGAATCGGATGCAGCGCTGCTGAATTATCCTATTCAGAGTCTGTGCTTTCTGAATAATAAACAAGGTAACTGTACAGAATGATTCCTTTGAAAGATATGACAAGCATGATCTATGTCATAGCCCAAGACTCATTCTTTGCTTGAAGGTTCAGTCACAAGAGCTTCATTTTCCCTAATTCTGATATTGTGGAATTATATCCACATTGTGTCTCTAGCTTGGAAAGTCACGAGAGGGAGGATATAAATTACACTCCTACAAAAACATACAATAGATTTAAATTGGAAAATTGCTATTTTGGAATGCAAGACAGCAAACTACAATTAACCACTGTTCTTCCTCTCATCAGACTTCACAGTGAGTCTTCAAGAAACGTAATGCAGTCTTTTAAAAAACTTATTTAAAAATATTTCTCAAATACTATTAAGCATCTGGGGAAAAGGAATATCCTTGTTTAGAATAAATAATTCAATGAGTTAATATTTGAGAACTTAAAACTCATTCAGTTTGCATAAAGCTTCCAAAGTTTTAAAAAGCTCAACCTTTGGAATTATTTTTAGATTCAGGCATTTATGAAAATTCCCTGAAATATCCATATGGAAGGAGAAACTGATAAACTGGAATATTAACCCCAAGAGAACAGCTGCTTCAGATCTTTTGTAGGTTTTAAAGGGTGGGTCATATCATTCCTAAGGCATCTAATATCAAAGTAAAAAGTATAGGCTTTTTCAAATGTTTGACACTACTTCACATTGTTGAGGTTCCCCGCAGAGACTTCCTACCTTAACTAAGTCAGATGTGTGCCCTCCATCTAGGACCTTCATCTCTCTGTGCTGCAGAGTCTTACAACTCAGCTTTCAAACCTCATGAAACAGAACTGCCCACATAGTTGTTTGCATAAACAAATGTTCTCTTTGAGGAACCTGTAGCTCAGAAGGCAGTGCTCAACAGAAGAGAGATCCTACTTTACTTGGAAAATAAAACTATCCACACAAGTATATTTTCTGTTCATGTGGATTGTTTTTTGTTTGATAATAAATCTTGGTGTGATAGGTTTTTAAGGCTTCCGCAAGGAAGTAGGTAAGATGTTGCATTGCTGAGTCCTGCGCAAGTGCAGATCACAGGTACCAGAAGGGACCAGATCCTGTTTAGCATATTCTATTGCAACATTGTGTATATTCAGGATTTCAATCATTTCTGAAGGCTGATGGTGAAAACTTGTCACCAGGTCATCTGTCAGCCTTTAAGAATAACAAACTTAAAGGTCATTTGCAGAAGCATTCTTTGAAAGGAATTTATTCTAATTGCTTATGTCCACTCCTGTAATTTTGGGAAGGAATTTTATTGCTTAATAGGTATTTATCCTATATAGTGACATTTTGCGCCTACACTAACCCAGTGACTCAAGCAAACAATGAAGGGGCAAGTCAGATAGCCATTTTCACTTGTAAGACCTATAAATTTAGTATCTTTCATGTTCTGATAATGCTTTTAGCTGTCTTGATGCCTAGTTCCTTACTTTGTGGTGTCTGTAAAAGTTTATGTATATTTTTTTTTCCCTGGAGTGCTACAAGAGCCTTTGCTTAAGAGAAATTAAAATGGGCTGCCAAGGGAAGTGATGTAGTCACCATTTCTAAAGGTATTTAAAAGGCGTGTAGATGTGGTGCTTAGGGACATGGGTGGACTTGGCAGTACTGGGTTAACAGGTGGGCTTGATGATCTTAAAGGTCTTTTTCAACCTCAGTAATTATGATTCTATGTTTAAAACTGTCTTGCACGAAGTCCAACTTTCCTGTTACTACTAGAGCACACGACAACTACTTGAGAGGGGATTTCAGTTGCTTGTGTTTAACCATCTCAAGTGATTTTAGATATCTGCAGAATCTATCGGACAACTGTGTCCTTCAGGAGTGGTAGCTGAGATTTAGGTGTCTAAAATACCGCTAGACATCCATAATTGGGTGCTTGAATTGCTTCCTTAATGTCTTTAATGCTCAGATGTTGTAGGCTCATGGAAGGGACCAGAGGCAAGTCAAGAGTAACACATTGTGTGATAAAACTACAGGAATATCTGTGAAAAAAGATACAACCTGTCATGATGCATATGATGTATTACATAATATATAAAGAGTTTTTTTCAGAACAAAGATGAAATCTTGATGATTTTATTTTTATTAATTTCTTTATTTATTGTAGTGGGGTTTTTTGGAAAGCAGTGACAGGACCCAGATGCAAAGCTTTGGAAGATTTTCCTGTAGCAGCAGCTGGCTCCTTGGCAGTCTCCTCAGGCAGTTGTGTTGATGCTTTGGAGTTGCCTCTGGCTCTGTCATGTAACAGCTGAGGAGCCTCCTTATATGTTTGGATGCCATTTCTGTTAGATACCATTGAAACACCTTTAATTTGAGGGAAGATGAGTGATTTTTTTTGTACCCGTGCAAGGTATGTGTGTATATATGAGGTGTATGCATCATATATATGATGGTGCATGTGATATGTTGTGTATGTAATATATGTTATAAATTCCTTTTGAAATTTTCTACCCTAGAAAGTGTTTTTCAGTGAGTTTTTATGGAAAAGCCTTACAAAATAATCACAAAGTCCTGCCGGGTAGGTGGAACTGCAAGACTAGAGACTGATGCTGCCTGAAGCCTGTGCCCATTGATGGAGCTCACCAAAAGTTACCATTTTCTTTTGTACTAGCATCCAATGTGAATAGTTAGCTTAGCTACCCACCTTCCCTACACCTACGTAGGTTTACTGTGCTTTTCCATTTTAATGAGTTACTAGCTCCTGTGCTTTCCATACCTACATCTAAAAGTTCACTTACATTCAGAAATTACTTATATGGCTCCCAAATTAAAGAAAAAGTAGGGGGGAAGGGAAGCGAACACATGTTCTTGTTATACTGTGCCATATGTTGTAGTAAACTGGGTGTATAAATTCCCATATGTGAGTTTTCTTATCTCTGCCCCTTACATAACTTTGACATGAATGGCCAAATTGCCAGAGGTAGTGGGATACGTTTTTAGCTCATCTTGCATTGGATGCCTAGTTCTTGCAGTGCAACTAAGTACAAAAGGTAAGGATGACATCAGCAGATACTTTTTGGAGCATTCAAGATTGCTGGGAGTTGAGTGGCTCTATGAGTGAACCTAGGCATTTTGAGAACTGTGTCATCTTGACTGAGCCTGCATTTCATTGCAGGTGTAAACTTTTGCCACAGTTGTTTCTCTGACTTCTGGCTTGGAAAACCCAAGACAAAATTAATAAAGTAGTAATCATACAATCATAGAATGGTTTGGGTTGGAAACGACCCCCCTGCCACTGTGCTTAAGGCCTCCCTGATACAGTAGATGGCCGATGGAGCAAGAATTTAAATAAGATGCTCATGCTACAAACTGTCCAACAACACAGAGAACACTGACACAAATTTCTACTGAATCACAGAATTATAGAATGGTTTGGGCTGGAAGGAACCTTAAAGCTCATCCAGTTCCAGCCCCCTGCCACGGGCAGGGACACCTTCCACTAGACCAGGTTGCTCCGTGCCCCATCCAACTTTTCCTTGAACACTATCAGGGATGGGGCAGCCACAGCTTTTCTCAGCAACCTGTGCCAGAGCCTCACAACCTTCACAGGGAAGAGTTTCTTTCTAATGTCTCATCTCAGCCTCCCCTCTGTCAGTTTAAAGCCATTCCCCCTTGTCCTATTCCTACAGGCCCTTGTCAAAAGCCTCTCTCCAGATTTCTTGTTGGCCCCTTTAGGCACTGGAAGCTGCTTTAAGATGTCCATAGAGCCTTCTCTTCTCCAGGCTGAACAAGCCCAGCTCTCGCAGCCTGTCTCCAGGGCAGAGGTGCTCCAGCTCTCAGAGCATCTCTGTGACCTCCTCTGGACTCACTCCAACAGCTCCACGTTCCTCTTGTGTTGTTGCTTCCAGAGCTGGATGCAGGATTGCAGGGTGGGGTCTAACTTTAACACCAGAATGATTTGTTCCCAAAGGTTAGAAAAAAATCCCGCACTTCCATAAATATATCAAAAAGCTTGATAATTAGAAAGATTCAGTCCATCAGATTTTTAATCATTTTGGTTTTGCTTTAGAAAGACCCAGTATCACTTGCAACTGTCCAGCCTTTGTTCCATGCCTCACACATTGCTTTTGAGGAGCCAGATGCTCCTGCTTTGTTTTCCTGTCTTTAGGGAGTTATTGCTTACGTACTGGTTGCTGTTTCTAACTGATGTAGTGCTTTTTGTGAGGCCGTGTAGGGCCTAAAGTTTTAAAATAGGAATCTGGAATGGCAATGACATTTAGACTGCAGGGCTTTTCATTAAATTTAAGGCACAGGGGACACTCTAATAATAGGGATGAAGTAGAGAATGGGTAAAGAAGAATTTGATCAGATAGTGCTTTTGTAAGTTGATTATGCTTATGTAAGGGAGAACTGGGAGTGGAAAGGGGATAAGAGAAGAAGAATCAACAGAGAGTAAAATGACATCAGGAAAAGTTTTTATTTCTACTGCATAAGTACTAAGAGCTGAGTAATATGATTTTTATTCTCACATGAATGGACCTAGACTTTGGGGATGATCTGAACTCATCATACTACAAGGCTAATATGTTCAGTTCTTCCCATTCTGTTCTCCATGCTTATGCTTTGGTAAATCTAAAAATAAATTGAATGTAGATCTTGTTTATGCAGGAGCAAACATGAAGAACATACCTTCTGCACATACAAATGATCTAATAGAACATGTTTCCTGGACATGCTTTTAGCTACTTACTCAAAAGCAACAGAGTTACTAAAGAGCATGCCTGTGAAGGGTTTGGATACCCCAGAAACTTCAGAGGATGAGTTCAGACACTGATATTTATACTCTGTGTGAGTTCCCCATTCATAGGAAAAGAAGCAGGGTTTAAAACACTCCAAGAAGATTTTTGAACATTGTACATGTCACTGATGTGTCCTTTGAATGAATCATTTGCTTTCTCAAGAGGCAGCTTAAAGAAATATGCCTGTTGAGAAAAGCTTTCTGTTTTTTCTGAGAATGAATGGGAGATAGTACACAGATGAAGAAAAATTTTCCTGTTAATGATAGTGCTGGACTCTGAAATGAAACCCAGGAGACAGACAGATGCTGCATGTACTTCAGAGGATACTGAAATTTCCCTACAGTAATCTGACTGAGGGGAGGCATGGAGCTGAGGTTAGGTCATGACTCTCTTCTTTCATACGTAGTGTTTTGTAAAATGAAACACAGGATGGAAACTTGAGTTTCAGAACATCCATGAATTGCGTTTCCTTTGATTAATGGCCTAATGTGCATTGTTTTGTTAGCAAGGCTCTTTACTGGGTTTTATTCTGGATCTTGCAAATGAAATCACCAAATCCAGTATTTGACTGGATTATTCCACCCGGGGATGCTGCTCTCTGGGTTGAGATGACACATCGAAACACATTTTCACTAGAGAGCTAAGTTCTTTCTTACTCACAGAATCATAGATTGTATCAAGCTGAAAGGGACACATAAGGACCATCAAGTCCAACTCCCTGCTCCTTGCAGGACTGCCTAAACCTAAACCGTGTGACTAAAAGCATTGTCTAAGTGCTTCTTGAACGGTTGGCTTGGTGATGTGAGCACTTCCCTGGAAAGCATAGAATTGTGGAGTTGTGATATATGTGTCATATGTTGTGATAGAGCACAGCATGAATTTATATGTCAGACTCATTGTGTGACGAAACACGCTACAAGAACCAATCGATTCATTATGCTTTTTAGTTACTCCATTCGATGAGCCAGGTTATGTGATGCATTAATATGGAAAGTTTTATCAATTGATTTATTTTTAATTTGCTATGGGAAAAAAAGAGATGTTAAGGTTTTGAGCCTCACTCTGCTTGTATAATACCACTTGCACAGTCATCTTCCAGAGGAACAAAGTTTATCTGAGATGCAAAAAAAAAATAATTTCTCACCATATTTTGCAAAGTATTTTTAGCAGCAGTTTTTAGTGCTTTGTTTGCAACACTGAGTATTGTCTTGGCTCAGCTATGAAGCCACCAGACTTCAAGCATTTACATTTTTCATGCTCTCAAAGAAAGCAATTCTGATATTCTTCATTGGTGGCTGTTTGGTATAAAGGAATAAAAAATTCCTGTAAATTATCCTGTATCTCAGTCTACCACTCCTGAAACCTTGTTGTTCTCAATTGAATTATAATAGAAATTAGTGTAAACCTTGCTTCTTTAAGTGATGATCCATTGCCTCATAATGTTTTGAGTGTAAAGATCTTTTATCTTGCAGTCTGCATTGCTGTTTTGTACTACATGTAGTGTGTTAGCCATAGTTATAGAATCAATTAGGTTGGAAAAGACCTTCAAGATCATCAAGTCCCAGCTGTTCCCCCAGCACTGCCAAGGCCACCACTAAACCATGTCACTAAGGGCTTATTTACACAGTTTGTGGAAACTTCCAGGAATGATGATTCCACCACTGCCCTGTGCAGCCTATTGTAATGGCTGACTGCTCTTTTGGGGAAGAAATTGTTCCTAATATCCAGACAACCTCCCTGGCACAGCTTGAGACCATTTCCTCTTGTCCAATCACTTGTTCCTTGGGAGCAGACACCAGCCACCTCCTGGCTCTATCTTCCTTTCAGGTAGTTACACAGAGTGATAAGGTCCCTCTGAGCCCTCTCTTCTCCAGACTAAACACCCCCCGTTCCCTCAGCCATTCCTCATCAGACTTGTGTTCCAGAGCCTTCACCAGCTCCATTCCCTCTCTGGACCCTCTCCAGCACCTCAATATCTCTCGTTATGAGGGGCCCAGAACTAAACACAGGGTTCAGCTGCCCACCTCTCCGCATGGTGTAAGGAGCAGCATAGATGCAGTGCTTGTGTAAGTTTGACCTGCTTCCATGTTTTCTTGTTTTCCCTGTTGACTGAGCTTAGCAGGGAAACTTTTAGGCTTGTGAAGGAAAATGCTGTCTTTGTGAGTTTGACTTCTGCTGCCCCTTATAAAATTAGTTGTCAGTTAATGCTATTACATATACGACCTAGGATTTAAGGGAGTTGTTTGCCTATGTAAAGGTATAGTTCCTGGGAGCCTATCTACTGCGGTTGGAGTAGGCTCTATTGTACCAGTAGCTGACAAATTGCTCAGAAATGCTTATCACCCATCTGAATGATTACTCAGTGGCTATGTTGTTCTAGATGGTATTTTATAACAACATGAACACTGGAGTTACTAAAATTAGTTTATGATTCTTGGCTGAAGTATGTTTTGCTGTCTAATTCTAGGTGATATGGTTTTGGGTCAGGAAAGCTATCCCTTGATGACTTTTTGCTAGAAAAATTCAAAACTAAAATAGTGTAATTTGAGTGCACATATAGACTCCACTTGGATTTCTGGAGCCAACAAATGTCAAAGGTTTCATACAGATTCAGTGCATAAAATGAAAAATGAGAAAATAGCTAGTGGCTGATTTTCATTGCATTTAATTTTGTTTCAAGCAAGGAAATGAAGGGAGAGAGAAAATATGCATTTCAAGAATTAACAGGTTTTAGAATCTTTTGCAAAACAATTGATTTGGTGAAAGATAATGGTCAGTGCAGCAGATTTATCCTAGTCTCTGCTAATAGTGAAGGCATAAAACATGGTAGAATAAATTGGAAAAGCACTCTTCGCTGTTATTTAAAGATAGGCCAATTAAATACCTACTGCCTTGTCAGAATTTTCCTCCAAGCAGCGGTGCAAAGAAGTATCAAGCTTTTAATTCAGGGAGTATTGTATTATAATATAGGGAGTGGTTTTACTTCTACAACAAGAATATGAATAGAGAGGTAAAGGTTTAACATTCTTTATTACTGTGTCCACTGTATACTGGGTTAAAGTAAGTTGTTCTGACAAAGCAAAACTTCTAGAAGCTTCTTATTCTGTTCTTGTCTGTGGCTTGTCTGGAAGAAGGTGAAGAGCATGTCAGGAATGTTAAAACATCTCATATCACAAAAGCTTCAAATACTGTTTTAGTGCAATAAGCATCCATTTATTTTTTTTTTTACTCTGGTGATGCATTCTGTGATTTATAATCAAAAGTGTGTACATCATTAACAATCATTAGTAACAATTCACTATAGCATTAGCTTCATTATGGCATAATTTCCTTGGCCTTGCAAATTTGCTGTTGGCACAGCAACACTCAGTAAAGTTGTAGATGTATGCTGGTGGAATACACAGGAGCTGCACATTTAAAAACAGTAAGTCTGATTCATTACAAAAGTTAATTACTTGTATTTACTATTCAGTACCATTGTAAACTGTCTTTTATAAAAGAAAAAAAATGTATATCTTAATAGATATAATCTTATATTATTTGTAGAAAAAACTTGTAAGGCAAACATCTAGCAATACCTACAAAATTATTTTTACTGAAAGCTTTGGCAGAAGCAAGAATACACAATAGGATTAAGAGGAAAAGAGACAACTATTTTTGCCAGTATATTCCATTTTGAGTAGCTAAATGGGTAAAGAGAACAGTCATTGAAGCACTCAGCCAGCTCCATTTAGGATTTGTCTTACTAATGCACACTGAAGGATTATTAAATTTTAGATTAGTAAATGTAGATTTTAAAACATAAATGTAAAGGACTTGCCAAATTTTTTTTTTTCCCAAATATAATTTATGGCTTTGATAGGCCAAGACAAATGTCAATATTTTGCATTGAATCCGTTCTTAAAAACAAATACATCACTTCTTAATTACCCAGTAGCTTAAAGCTGTTCTTACACTGTTATGAGCTGTAATGTATGTAGGTACATAGAATACGTAATCTGTCAAACAGATTGCACTTGCTCTTAGTCAGAGTTCTTCACTATATTTAGATTTTTTTATTTATAAAACTTTATAAGTGGTTACACTGAAGTCAATGGCAAAACTCAGCGGACTGGAATTAGCCAGGATTTCACCTCTTGTTGAAGGATCTGCAAAATAGAAAAGGATATTATAAAATAGAATTTTTAAATCAAAGCTGTTTTAGCCCTTTCTTTTTCATAGCTTCAGAAATTCTAGGAGATTATTTAAAAAATATTTATATTGCAGGACTTACCTCTGTCATCAAAACTCTCCAGTCATTGCGTCATGCTTGTGATATTAGAATAGAGTCA
Organism: Psittacus erithacus; assembly: GCA_009867235.2. Lineage (NCBI taxonomy): Eukaryota > Metazoa > Chordata > Aves > Psittaciformes > Psittacidae > Psittacus > Psittacus erithacus. Next base: position 34,517 of record WYDI02032085.1, read on the forward strand.
TAGAATACTTTGGGTTGGAATGAGGGACTTTACTAGTGATACGTAAAGAGCTATTCTTGTGCAAGCAGTCCAGAGATGTACTTCAAAAGACGCACTGGATGTGAGAAATGGGTCCAACAGACAAAGTGAACTCTGTAGAGATCTATATGCATCTCCCTAATTCCCCTTCTTAGAGAATAAACAAATAAGGAAATAAATTCTTTGTCAAGTTGCTTTTATTCCATAGTGTGGCTTGAACCAGGAATTAAATACAATTTTTCTCCATTGTACTAAAAAATGAATGTACTGCTCCTTTTAAATGTATGCAAAAATTACTCATTATTGAATATCAACTTTCTGTTCAGAGCCTTTTCCCCCAGTTTAGAAATGTAGATAGTTTTAATATAAATGCTGATACAACATAATAGGACTTGTGGGTGATATTATGATAATCAACCAAACCTATTTGCTGAGGGCTTTTTCAACACTTTAAATGGATGAAGGCTGTTCATAGCAAGGAGGCTATGATGGGAAGCCTACAAAGGGTTACCTCATGACTTTGAATGTAACAAAACTTGCTGCAGACAGCTAACAGTATTCTGATGTATTTATTTCAGGCAGAAGCTTGGTTTCTCCCTGCAGTTTGATAGACGCTGGAAACAAAATAGGCAATAAAAACTGAATTTGGTTACCATTCTTTCCTAAGATTTGTGTGGGGAAGATTGTGTACCAAAATCAAAGCTAGAGCTCGGGTAAGTGTACATGAATTATGTATTTACATCTCTAAGGGTAACATTTTTAGTGTTCTTAGTTCTCTGGTTTAGTTGCTTTTTCAGTCAGTCAGTGTGCTGGTAAGTAGGTTTTCCAGAATAGTGCTTCTGCCTATCATTCCCTAAACCTTTGGGCCTAAAACTAAGTTCCTGTTGTTTCTGAGGAAAAGTACATGTGGGGGTTAATGTAATATGGATTTGGCTTCATCAGGAAGGCTAGGTTTGTAAAAACTGATAATAGTGTTTGATGGGGTGTAAGAGGAAAACAACAGATGAGCTGCCTGCCATGAACCTGGAATACCGGGAATAGTTTCTTTCACTAGGAGTTTTGTCTGAGTGCAGATTAATGCCCAGTATTTCCCTCAGCAGTAAGGGTGAGTTTAATAAAGTAGGTCTTAAATACAAGTCACTAATGAGAATGTGATAATCAATGGAGAGACTGGAAACTAGGTCTAAGTCTTACTGCAGTGACCCATCTTGATTAATACAGGTATTTAATTTCAGCTTAAATTGATCAGAAAGTTTAGACGAACATGGCAACTCGGAAGACCTGTGTCTCACTCCATTTTATTCTCTTATCTGTGATTCCAGTAATCTCAATTTAAGCTTGTACAGAACTACTACACTTACACTGCACTGCTTTGCTATCTCACACTTCCCTTCCTTAGTACTGGATAATAGGAAGTACATTTTTATCATCTAATGTCCCTTTGTAGCAGTGGCATGACTCTGACTACATTTAAAGCTGTAATTAATCACAAATGAATTTTGAAGGCCACCAGATCTCCAGCTTTTCACATTACTGTTTTGTTTTAGTATTTTGTAAAAGGATCTAAAAATTCTGTACTAACATTTAGTGCTGCGTGATTTTCTTTCCTGACTTCCAGGGAAAAAGCCCTCCTCATTAAAAAAGGAATTACTGTAGGATTTAGTTTTGTACAAGATAAAAGACAAAATGTTAGGTACATTGAATCATGCATGTGCACACATATATAAATTCATATTTATTATTTAGTACCAATATGGAAGTTGGATACAATTCTTAAGTAGTGTAAATGCCATCGTGACTGCATTACAAAGCACCAGTAGTTTCCTGTATGATGCTTGATTATTGATATTTGAGTGTTTAACAGTGTAACAGTCTGTAAGGCCAGAGGGGCTTTCCTTTCTTGGGTTTCTTGTTTTTCACTTGCACAGAACAAAAGGTTGCAATGAAAAGAGCAGTAGTGAAGAAAATAAAAAGTTGAACCATAAACTTTTTTTTTGACTCTTCTTAAATGTAATGGTGAATATGTTAGATGAACTCTGTCAGCTGAAGGAAGATAATGTGCTGGAGAACTGGGGTATTGGCATGGCTAAAACTTAGGAGATTCTGCTAATTTTTTGTGGCAATTAATCAAGAAGCTTTTGAAAAATGTGATAATTTTAGAAGGTAACAGTAGTGAACACTGGTGCTGTTTGTTTCTTATGCAGGGATAAATCATAGCTACATGCATTTTACAACTGTAAGATTTATAGTCTGAAAGTAATAAGAAGAGGATAAATGCTAGTTTTTGAGGGGAACAATTTCAGATAATACAGTGGTATCTGGATTAAATTATAATAAAACCAGAGCGCAGTAGCTCAACTAAAGCTTCATAGAATATGAGGGACTGTTCATATGCCTGCTTTTTGCTTTGGTATTTTCTTTTTCAAATAGTGGGGGAGGAAGAAAAGGAAAGCTATACAAGCCCTTTCCCAAGAGCTAAAATGTGATACTGCTTTGAGGCTTTAAGATGCTGTGGATCCTGCGAAGAACTGCTGCTCTCCAATACCTTCCATGCGACTCAGTCTTTAGCATCCTTGCCTTGCTATAGATAGCTCTGTTGTTTAGTAACATATTGCCTGTCTTGAAAGACTGTTAGAAATTGCTTGAAAAAAACAGGGAGAGAAAATATGAAATTTGTACAATTAGAGACAAAAGGCCCAGCCCTAGTTCTAAGTGTGGGTACATGTCAATGAATACACAGACAGTAACATTGCACACAGCAAAGAGCTCACATAGTGCATGGAAAACCCACCTGAAGTACCCATTCAGCTCTGAGGCCCCCAAGACAAGAGGGATGTGGACCTGTTTGAGTGTGTCCAGAGGAGGCCACAGAGATGCTCCAAGGGCCAGAGCACCTTTGCTATGGAAACAGGCTGATAAAGCTGGGCTTGTTTAGCTTGGGAAACAGAAGGCTCTGGGAAGACCTTAGGGCGGCTTCCAGTGCCTAAAGGAGCTGACAAGAAATCTGTAGAGGGGCTTTTGACCGTAGGGGTCTGTAGGAACAGGACAAGGGGGAATGGCTTTAACCTGACAGAGGGGAGATTGAGTTGAGACATTAGAAAGAAATCCTTCCCTGTGAGAGTGGTGAGGCCCTGGCACAGAGTGCCCAGAGAAGCTGTGGCTGCCCCATCCCTGGCAGTGTCCAAAGCCAACCTGGGCGGGGCTTGGAGCAACCTGGTCTAGTGGAAGGTGTCCCTGCCTGTGGCACGGGGGTTGGAACTGGATGAGCTTTAAGGTCCCTTCCAACCCAAACCAGTCTGGGATTCTGTGATTTTCTGCCTTGAGCTGAGCTTTTTTGCAATTGATGTTGCAGGGTAATTGAGAAGCC